>CAIGRT010197799.1:0-12826 GCA_903798405.1 Fraxinus platypoda | reverse complement strand
TTATGACAAGAAAGCCAGAGTTGATTTTGTCATTTCACTGGCCGACGGAATGTGGGGCCCATACTATGGCTGGCGTCAATGGCGGGGGCCACTCTCCGGACGCCAACCATTTATCAAATCCCCCTTTCTTAATTTCAATCTCACAAATATAGAGAGAGGAAATTCATTCTTATTGCCATCAAGGACCTAGAGAGAGAAAAAGGTTTTGTCCAGAAAAAATGAGAGAAATTATAAGCGTTCATATTGGTCAAGCAGGAATTCAGGTGGGAAATTCTTGTTGGGAGCTCTATTGTCTTGAACATGGCATCCAGCCTGATGGCATGATGCCTAGGTATACAACTTTCTATCTATCCTAGCGTATGTACATATTCTTCTATCATTGTATGTTTGTTGTTTTACGGTTTTTTGGTGTATTATCTTTTTCAATTTGATGGTGATTGTTATTATTCTGTTTTGTGGTGCAGGAAGTAATTGTTGAGTTTTCCCCCTTTGTTTAAATATTTGCGATTCCATTTTGCTATTTAATATATTTCTGAAATGTTGAAGCTTTTAGACGGATCTTGTTTTGACTCTTTTTTTTTTTAATGTTATCACGTTAGATAGATGTTAATTATCTAGGCTTCGTGGTTGATATTGGAAAACTGAATGATTTTCAAAAGAAACCTATCTATATTCATAGCATGATGAACATGGGGATTAAAGATTCGCGAAAATGATTTTTCTTTTGATTAGTCCAATAAAATGTGAAATACTTCAATCTCAGTAAACTGTGAATTCCCTTCAGCAAGAGATACACGGTTTTCAGATCAAAGTGGAAATGTAAAAGCAAGCTGTTTCTTTAATTTGCACATTGGATTTTATTTTGGTGTTTTTTAGTTTGCTCTCAATTACTCTTCTGTTTACGAGTTCTCATTTTGATGCATAATTGTTTGTGGTTTTGCAGCGATACCTCAGTGGGTGCAGCACATGATGCCTTCAACACCTTCTTTAGTGAGACTGGTGCAGGGAAGCATGTCCCCAGAGCTATATTTGTTGATCTTGAACCAACTGTTATTGATGAAGTCAGAACAGGGACTTATCGCCAGCTCTTCCACCCTGAACAGCTCATTTCCGGAAAGGAAGATGCTGCTAACAACTTCGCAAGAGGCCATTATACAGGTAACTGTTAATACACCTTTTGTCAAAATGCCTGGTTTACATGAAAATCACATGTTTGTGTCAATCAATATCTCTGAAAACTTGGGCCAGTGCCACCACTATAATATATATCTCCAATTGTGTGGGTTAATTTGACTGATGATTTAACTGCAGTGGGGAAAGAGATTGTTGATGTATGCCTGGACAGAGTGAGGAAGTTGGCCGATAATTGCACAGGTTTGCAAGGATTTTTGGTGTTCAATGCTGTTGGTGGTGGTACTGGTTCTGGATTAGGTTCTCTTCTTTTGGAACGTTTGTCCGTGGACTATGGCAAAAAATCAAAGCTTGGCTTCACCATCTATCCTTCTCCTCAGGTGCTTAAAGTTAACATTCTAATAGTTGCTTCAATCCTCTACCTATTAAGTTATCATGTTTTGCGCAATTATTTCATGGTTGCAGTTGTCTTCTATAAAAAGCAGCAGGGCTTTATGAATATATTTTGAAATTTCGATTGCTTTTGTAAACTGAATTTCAACACTTTCTGATAAGTGACTTCCAATATAGCTGTAGGTATATTAGCCCTCAGTTGTTCTACGTGACTTAGACATGTTTTTGATATCAATTGCAGGTGTCCACTGCCGTTGTGGAGCCTTACAACAGCGTTCTCTCGACTCATTCCCTTCTTGAACACACAGATGTGGCTGTGCTACTGGACAATGAAGCAATTTATGATATTTGTCGGAGATCTCTAGATATCGAGAGGCCCTCCTATACCAATTTGAACCGGTTGATTTCTCAAATCATATCATCCTTGACCACTTCTTTACGGTTTGATGGGGCCATTAATGTGGATATTACTGAGTTCCAGACCAATCTTGTACCATACCCTCGTATTCATTTCATGCTCTCATCATATGCCCCTGTGATCTCAGCCGAGAAAGCATACCATGAGCAGCTATCAGTCCCTGAGATTACTAATGCTGTATTTGAACCCTCGAGTATGATGGCAAAATGTGATCCAAGACATGGGAAATACATGGCTTGTTGCCTGATGTACCGAGGAGATGTTGTTCCCAAGGATGTGAATGCTGCTGTTGCTACTATCAAAACAAAACGGACGGTTCAGTTTGTTGACTGGTAAGAGTATAAATTGGCTCAAGGAAACTAATTGTCAAGCTGAAGATATAAATTTATATATAGAATGATAGCTTCGCAAGGTTTACTTATTGAAAAATCATATTTCGTTGCATCTTGACAAATATTTACTCGTAATAATGAGGAAAGAGCAAGTAATATGTTTTTTCGTTGGGTTTTGTGATTTGGGTCTTAAAAAGAATACATTGAAATATTCTTTCTGGGTAGTTGACTTGGTGGCAATAAGAATTAAGTCTTGACAAGATCCAAAAAGTTCAGGCGAGTCAAATATACCTCTATTGGTTCAAAGCAGTTACCAACCTGGCAGCCATGCAGAAGCATGCGCCCTCTCAATAAAAAGCACGGGCCACTTCAGGGGTGAACCTAGCGTACAAAATCAACTATGATTTGAGTGTTTAACTTTCCATTCCCCTGCATGTTTTAGTTATTTAATACTTAGACGATTTAACTACTGTTGAGCATTGTTTATTTAGATGCAATTATGTTTGTTGTCCTTTTATTTATGGCCGTCCATTCTGAAAAATATTCTCCTCTGGACTTTAACAGGTGCCCAACCGGCTTCAAATGTGGTATTAACTATCAACCTCCAACAGTGGTACCTGGCGGTGATCTTGCCAAGGTGCAGCGAGCTGTGTGCATGATCAGCAACAACACTGCTGTGGCTGAAGTGTTTTCGCGCATTGACCATAAATTTGATCTGATGTATGCCAAGAGGGCATTTGTTCACTGGTATGTTGGTGAAGGAATGGAGGAAGGTGAGTTCAGTGAAGCTCGTGAAGATTTAGCTGCACTTGAGAAAGATTATGAAGAAGTTGGTGCTGAGGGTGTAGATGATGAAGATGAAGGCGAAGGCGAAGATTATTAAAGTAATTGGCCTCTCTAGGTTTCTCGAAATTGTGGTGGTTGGGCAACTGTCTTTCACCTGTTATGTTATTGTGTTTTCATGTTTCTTACATTGGATGAGTCATTGTTGAAATTGTGTTTGCAGTAATCTGATCAAGTGTTCTAATTCTAATTACAAATTTCATAATAACGTCTGCCTATAAAATTGCTTGGTCATAACATGAATAGTGCTAGTTAAATGATCATTCAGTCTTGATTTTCAAGTTTAATAATCGATCTGAAGTTGAATTATTTATTTTTGGCTCGACTCTCTCACTCAGATCACCTAGGGGCGTTTTCTTGTTAATTTCTCTTGAAATAACACGGACCCATTTAGCTAAATGGTAAATACCCTCCTTTACTTCTGGTACAGAACCTCTTTCATATTGATTGGAATAAGCATTGTTGAAAAAAGCACGACTTATTAACTGAAATGAAAATTACATTCAATTTTAATAAAAAACAGTAGATTCACAGAAATGGAGCAAAAGTTTTCATCCACCGTTCAAAATGCTGAACTCAAAGTAACGAAAATTTATTGAACTTCCTCAGACTGAGAACGAAACAAATTGCTAGGAATTAACTTGCAATATAATGTTAAAACCCAACAAAGCTCGTGGTGGAACAGTTGAATGTCTTCAGATATAAACAAGCAGATCCTGGAAAAGGTCTTTCATTCTCAATAATTACAGAACTGATAAAGGAAAAAAGAAAAAGGACAGTATACAAAGATGCTGCCCTATTCATACAGCTTTAAAACCATTACACTAATGGATCACTCTCAAAGTTACAAGACAACCTAACAAAGGTGTAATATCTGCTTTATAAACATTCAAATAGAAAAAAGACAATGCAATAAAAAAGACTCCAAATCAAAGTTCATTTCCTTCAGATGTCTGTAGTCTTTACCATGTAGATGAAACCAAATATACAAAAAGTTCAATCCGTGTAGTAGGATCTGCAGAAACGCACAAAAAATCAAATAGATTACAAACTGGCACAGAAAAATAATAAATGGCAGTTTTTCAAGAAACAAAGTAACTAATCACCAAGTTTGATATGCAAATCTTTCGGTGATTTCTAACCCCAGTTTTACAAATTCATTTGCCAAGTCCGTAAGGGAATAGAGAGAATTCTCTGTTCTAGCAGGATAGGAAAAGCAGGACATCCGAAATAAGGCTACTTTCTAATAACCATCGTGAGACTACAATTTTGCAACATAATTTCCTACGGAAATGTATACCAAACATAATTCCCTTTTTGACTAAACAAACAACATAATTAGTACCAGTTAACGTTTTGTTGATGATCCAATTACATTTATATCTGAAAAAAGTGCATGGAATTCGCCATAAGACATCAAACAACACTAAACAAGACAAAACTGAGCATAATCAGCATATATGATATTGATGAGAGGAACATGAGGATGAACATTCTTTCAAACCAAGATGTAACATGGGGAATAAAAAGACAAATGACTTGAATAATGTAGCCAATCAGGTTTGATAAGAAAAGTGCAAATGCACAAATTTCTTATGTCATATCTATAGGTGTAGAAAGGTACAATGGCATCAGTCCATCAATCACTACCATGACCTTGATATCGTAACCCTTCAGATACAGAATCCACACTCTCCATGTCTCCTGAATTCCAAGATGCAAATATTAGTTATTCTCCAAAACAAATGAACAACCAAAAGGTCTGACGAGTGATCACACCTACCATGGGGATTCATAAAGTTGTTCACACCGGTTGATAGTATGGGAAGCCTAGAGTAACTCTCCAGTAATTCTGAAATTGCACAGAAGAGGGACAGACTCTAAACACGTCAAACAGTACCTAATCGCAATCTTTGATATGAAATTCCACCTGTCGTGTGTGCGTGTGTGAGTGTGTATATATATGTTTATGTAGAGAGGAAAGAGAGCAAACCAGAACTATTGCAGAAATCAGCTGCCATGTCTGGTGACCAAAACTGACTTTGAGGAATTTGCCCCAAAAATTCAAATGATGGAGCATTTCCACCCAAGAGCATGTCATTCAGGGGCTGTGCACTGGGCTCAAAGCTAGTGAAAGATGATACAGATGCATCACCCATCAGAGGACGTGATTCCATTAAATTGGTATGTGCAGTCAAGTAGTAAGGTGAACTACCAGCATAACCAGCTTTTGTTTTGACAACCTTCCCATTTGTTGCTTGTGCCAATTCCACATTTGAATGCTGACCCAAGAACAAGTTTGGTGAAACGCCCGTCTTTCTACCATGAGCAGATACATCAAGAGTTTCTTGCACACAAGACTGGATTGATGATCCACAATTATTGAATGCATTTGGCTGCTGCACATCCTCTGTTGTCAGATAGACATACTAGTTAAACTCTGTAGAGCAGGAAGTATACTGCATCCCATTTAAAACGAGTTCCAATAAAACAAAACGACATGCAAGGAGAGGAGGAGACCATTATAGTCATAGATATTTTGTACTGAATTCTTAGTTTATAAGATCAGACATGTGAGTACTAGTGAAATAAAATATCTCAAATTAACTAGATAATATGTTATTATCACATGCACCATAAAGTTGCATAATTTAGTAACCAGAATAAGTTTTGGGAAATTAACATTGTAAAAAGAACACCACCTAGACTACACTAATATACTAATATTTCAAAACCAGGGAAGTCGTAGCATCAACTTAATTAAACCTATCTAACACTTCTAATAAGAACATTCTTGTGCATTTTCGAATGTTAGAGTTACCCTATTTCAACACTAGCAAGTCCCACCTATTAAGAGACATCTCCGATGGATCATCCATGAGACCACAAGGATTCTCATTACGAGCAAATCTTGTTCTTTTTAACATTCTCAATATTTACTAGTGAAAGAAGTGCCTGCCAATAGGTTGAGATAAGACATACTGCCTCCAGGTGTCTGCCTTTGGAACAGCTTGCTGCACATCCAACCTTTGTTGTGACTGTATGTGTGCCTAGCCATCAGCATGTCCCATTACTATCAGGGCACGATAACTAGCTCCTCCCAATCATTCCCTGCCATAAATCACAACGCTCTACCACCAACAACCAACAAGATCAAACACAACCACTTTTTGGTGAAGAATCAACCATTGCTGAGAGAAGGGGTATTATAGATTAGCTAGAGAGTGATTACAATGAAGATTGCTTTCCTAATTAAAATCAGTTATTCAGCATTTTTACTGGGTTTACAGCTAAAAAAGCACAAAAAAGAGCTTTTCTTAATGAGGTGTAAATGAGATTTACTGCTTCATTGTTTCTTGCATTTTGTGTATATAATTAGACAATAAACTGTAGTGGTGGTTGAAGAGAGAGGGGGTATGACAGGATGGTAAGTGTTGGGGTTGGGGTTGGGGTTGCTTGCTTATGCGGTTTTTATTATTATTATTATTATTATTATTATTATTTTTTTGGTTTTAAGATATTATAGGTCCAAATGCACCCAATTGCCACCTCTAAGGAGCACCCAGCACGATGAGAAGTGGTACAAGAATATTCAAATGAGCTCTACAACTTCTTCTCCTAGGGGATGGGAATGCGGCAGGAGCATTAACAATTATCTTTAACCAAGAAATGCCGCAGATTAATATGAATGCTTCCTCATGTCAGGGGATTGATTTAAAACACTTATGCACGTTCTTCGAATCTGATGGTCCGGAGCAGAAGTACTAATGAAGGTGCTGAAAATATTTACAATAGTAAACTTATCAAGTAAGAAGTGGCTGAAAGGAATTCAATGGTAGACCTGAAACAATAAGTAATGTTATTTTTGCTACAAGAAGAAATTATTAAAAAAAAGACACGACTATCATTTAAACCTTCAAGTTATCCTCCCTTTTCTTTTCCTCTCATTGACAATGGAACTGCAGTTGAAGGTCATGAAGATCAGGAGCACCGTAACAAAAGCTTTCAGAAGCTAAGACAACACCAAACCTTCGAGCTAGATGACTAGTTAGACATTCCGTCAACATTCCAATGGAATTTGATTTTTAGCCCACCATAGAAAGTCCCAAGAATACACCTTATGCTTGGAATACATGAATCAACAAGTATGCCTTCCGCAGCTTCAGTGTAAAGGTGCCTACAGTTTTTATCTTTCCCTCAGTGGTGCCAACCAGGCCACTGCTTATTTCCATGGAATTAATTATTGCGTCCCCCTAGAATGATATTTGTTATGTTGATATAGTAATGTTTATTGTGCCCGGTCTACACATTCTTGGAACATTTTCCTGTGAACAAATGATGAAAAACACTATAGAGTAACTTAGATATTATATGAATTTGCCCACACTATGATAAAGATTAAAGAGAGAGCAAAACAGTTGAAGCACTTTGAAGTATTTAAGTAGAAAGATGTCTTACTAGGTGAAACATGAGATCCATTAGACGTGGGTATGGAGGCCATCCCAATTGATCCTGTTCGACACATCAGCTCCACCTGTTCCGAGAGCAACCTGTTGAATTCCATGATTTGTTCCTTCACCAACAACTTAAGGTAGTAAGCATTGAAAAATTCTGGATTTTGTTCTTCAAGCCTCCGCCAAACTGGAAGACAGATAGCAAATTATATTAGCTACAGGTGACATAATTAGAAATAGAAGGCCTACAAAAATGCAACATTATTACTATACTGCGTGAAAGACGTGATAAAGTCAGAAAAGGTGGGAAACAAGAATTGTGAAGACATCAACATAAATAAATAAAAATGAAATGCGAGTTTTTAGATAAGAAATGTTAAGCTTCGCTCCTGTGTGGGCTTAATATTTTCTTAGAGACGCTCTTAATTCAACACGCTAAGCGAATTATGGAACCTTTTTAATCACCAATAGTATCAGAACACTTCTGTCCTGAATGTTCAAAAGTTCAAGAACAAAATGATTGTTGTTGCAATTTCCCAACTTTGATAAATTCTGAAGCGTCGAGGATGTTTATCAGTTAAACACGAATAACAATACCTATATCAGTAAAACGAGGATCTACGTTGTCCTGAATAAGAGTGTTCACAACTTCTTCCTTATTCATGTAATGTTGGAGACACCGTTCTATACGATTTTCCACCTGAAATATTCACCGATCAAATGGAATAATAAGAAAACTGACATATATCGTCCAATTGGATATTATTTTCTTGTTTCCTTTCCTCCTCATTGAAATCAACAGGAAGAGATTGTGCTGCCAAATGTCTTATTATTTAAAGTAACTTATGAAATGACAGTAAATATTGTTAAAAAATGATATAACTGTAGTTGAACATAGAAATAACAAATAGAAATCCTCAAAATATAAAAATCCGTTGATATCAGACCAAATGTAGGAAAATATTTATTTGTCGTTACATAAATTTAGTAAGGACTCAAATTTTATTAATCACATACGTTCACTGATTTCAGAAACCAGAATTTATAGTAATATTGACTTGTAAAAGATTGCAGCCAGTCCATGACAGTTTTTAGGCTGAATGATTTTCTCTTCTGGGATCCTTTCATTATATAGAATAGAGATCTGTACAACCTAAGAAGCACCGACACGGACACGAGTGTCCGACTCGATACATGTCGAATACGTCGACACGTAATTTTTTAAAAATGTTTCAACACGATACGTCGTCGACACGTTGATTAAAATATTATTAGTTTTTATTTTTTTAATTTAATAGTCTAAATTAAATATATTTTTTCTACTTATTGCATCATAATTTTGACTTCATTTGTAAGTTTATTTTTTATTGAGAATAAAATGATAAAAAATTTGATCCACATAAAAATTAACTTTTTGCAGTGTTGAAGGGTAAAGTTGTAAAAAAAATTCTAACTACCTACTAGAAAAAGATATTTTACATAGCATTTAATGTTTGGTCAATTGGGCCCAAAAATTTGAATTAAAAATTAGATTTAGCCTTTTAGGTCAGCCGTCACTTCTTTTATTCCTCACTTCATTTTTTATTTTCTTCCTTTCTTCTCAGAGTCGGTCACTGTCTTCTTTTCTTCCTCTCTTCCTTTCTTTTTTTCTTCCTTTCTTCTCAAAGTCAACCTTCTCTTCTTTCGGCCGTGTTTCTATTTTCTTCAAGCCTCTTTCTGTTTTCTTCCAGACATTCCAGCCTTGTTTTCTTCCAGCCGTCTGTTTTAATTTTGTCTCCGACATGCTGCAAAGGCTCCGAGACATATCGAACACAGATACATCGCCGCCGACAGCGTGTCGATGCTTCCCAGTGTACAACTATTGTATGTAATCAATCTAATATGGTAATGTACACCTATGGTATGTAATCCTCATATGCATATAAAGATGACAATATAATCTCTCCGTCGATCTCATTGACACCCCCCTCAAATTGATGCTGGATGATCAAGAATTACAAGAAACTGATGTCGTGTCGAATCATCGTCTTGGTAAACAAATCAGCAATTTGAACATCTGATATGGGGAAAAGTAATAAGACGACCATCATAAACCTCACATATAGAGTGACAATCCACTTCAATGTGCTTAGTGCGCTTATGAAACGCAGGGTTAACAGCAATTTGAATGGTACTAATGTTGTCAGCATGAAGAGGAGTAGGATCAAGCTGATGACAGCCAAGCTCCATTAAAAGACCTCGAAGCCTAACAATCTCAGTACATGCAGAAGACATAGCACAATACTCAGACTCAGTAGAAGATTTAGAGACGCGGTCTTGCTTCTTACCTCGCCATAAAATGAGTGCACTCCCAAAAAGCATACATCAACTTGTAATCGAGCAACAAGTATTTGCACATCCGACCCAATCAGCATCACTATAACCAACCAGCTCAAGAGGAGAATTGGCAGGAAAGAAAAGGCCCTTATTAGGTGTACCCAACAAGTATCTAATAATGCGAATGACTGTGGCCAAGTGAAGGTGTCATGGGGCGTGCATAAATTGACAAACATGTTGGACAGCAAAAGAGATATTTGGTCATGTAATATGAGGTAATTTAAACTACCCACCAATTGACAATATAAAGAGGGTTTCGGAAGAAGATCACTCTCGCGATATTTCACATTCACCTCCAAATGAGTATCAACATATCTACCATCCTGAAGTTCAACTAAAGTAATCAACTCCTCTGTATACTTATGTTGATGTAGGTAAGTCCCGGCTAGACTTGAATGCACCTCATGACCTAAGAAATACTGTAAAAGGCCCAAATCCTTCGTATGAAAAGACTCCTTAAGTCGGTTTTGAAGGTGAGATATCAATCCGGAGTCGGTTACTGTAATAACTATATCATCTACATAGACAAGAAGCACCATACTCGCCTTCGTGTGGGAGATAAAGACAGATGAATCATATTGACCCTAAGTAAACGAGAAACCAAGGATAGTGGAACGAAACTTGTCAAATCAAGTGTGAGGAACCTGTTTCAACCTATAAAGTGAGCGCTTTAGCTTACAAACATCAAAAGAGGGCAAAAAAGCATTCTTAACATCGATCTACAGCAAAGACCATCCCTTGGAGGCAGCTATAGCAAGAATGGCGCGAAACATTGTCATTTTAGCAACATAGGCAAAGGTCGCATAATCTACGTCATATTCTTGACGATTACCTAGAGTCACCAATCAAGCTTATAGAGATCTAGTGATCAATCAAAGAGGAACATAACAGAATAGACACATTTACACCCAGTAGGTTTGATGCCAGGAGGGCAAGGAATAATATCCCATGTATGATTCTCCTGAAGAGCTTGAAGTTCCTCTTGCATAACTTTCTCCCAACAAGGTTGGATAACAGCTTGAGAATAAGAAGTAGGAATTGTGAAATGAGATAAGGTTGCAAAGAAACCATACTGATCATGAGAGTGAGTAATGCAGGTGGATCGCCGAAGAGTAGCAGAATCTAGGATAGGATCAAAATCGGGAAGGGACAGTGGAGCTGGAGGCCGTTGTCTCTAATATATCACACCTAGTTTAAAACGCTCGATAGGACGAGAGCAATCATCAAAGCTAATGAGCCGAGCCAAATCTGAAGATGACAGATGTTGGAAGTAATACTGATTTTCAAAGAAAACCACATTGTGAGATATACGGAAGCGATTAGTAACACCATCATAACATACAAAACCCCTTTGAGCAATATTGTAACCTATGAAAGCACATCGTACGAATTGAACGGCAAGCTTATGACGTTCATGTGGAGACAAATGAACGAATCAAACAGAATCAAAAGTATGCAACATGTCATAGCTACGATGTGTGCAGTACAGTAGGAAATAAGGTGAGTCAAAATCCAAATGTTGAGCAGGAAGTCGATTAATCAGATGTACAGCTGTGGTGAGGGCTTAACCCAAAATTTGGGCGGAACAAAAGATTGCAAGAGCAAAACTCTGACAACATCCAACAAGTGACGATTCTTTTTTTCTGCCACTCGATTCTGCTGAAAAGTATATGGGCAAAAGCGTTGAGAAAGAAAACACTTATGTTGTAAGAAGGTCTGGCATTGATGAGACATATATTCACCACCGCTGTTGGACCTCAAAATTCGAATACCGGAAGAAAATTGTATCTCAATGTAAGCTACAAAAGTCCGAAGAGTGGTATTGACCTCACTTTTAGAACGGAAATAATATATCCAAGTGTAACGACTGAAATCATCAATAAATGTCACAAAATATTTATAATGGGCATGTTAAGTGATAGGTGCAACACCCCAAATGTCACTATGAATAATCGCAAATCATTTATTAGCACGGCTGCCATGAGTTGGATAAGNTGATAGGTGCAACACCCCAAATGTCACTATGAATAATCGCAAATCATTTATTAGCACGGCTGCCATGAGTTGGATAAGAAAGAATCTTACTTTTCTCAAGTTTACAAGCATCACAATTGAAAGATAAATTGGAAAATCGAGACTGATCTTTATTACCCAAAAAACCACATTTCAACAAATGAGACAAAATTAAAGTGATCGAAAGCCCTAATCTTTTATGCCAAATTTCATACTTAAGTCCAACACCAATACAAGTTAAAGACATAGCAGTAGGAATATTAAATTGTAATGGCAATAATCTTCCGACTTTAGGCCCCTTCGTGATCACCTTCCACGACCACCCCTAATCTCGTATAAGACAACTAGCATGAGAGAAATGCACATTACAGTTATTATCAACTAATTGACCAACATAAATCAAATTCGTAGATAAGTTCAGAGATATAAATATATTATCGAAAGAAGGCCCAATATCACCAATAGCAGTATGCACGGCTGCCATGAGTTGGATAAGGAAGAATCTTACTTTTCTCAAGTTTACAAGCATCACAATTGAAAGATAAATTGAAAAACCGAGACTGATCTTTATTACCCAAAAAACCACATTTCAACAAATGAGACAAAATTAAAGTGATCGAAAGCCCCAATCTTTTATGCCAAATTTCATACTTAAGTCCAACACCAATACAAGTTAAAGACATAGCAGTAGGAATATCGTGATCACCTTCCACGACCACCCCTAATCTCGTATAAGACAACTAGCATGAGAGAAATGCACATTACAGTTATTATCAACTAATTGACCAACATAAATCAAATTCGTAGATAAGTTCAGAGATATAAATATATTATCGAAAGAAGGCCCAATATCACCAATAGCAGTA
>CAIGRT010197778.1:0-13962 GCA_903798405.1 Fraxinus platypoda | reverse complement strand
TTCGACGTGGTTCATGTACACGAGTACAAGAAATATAACATAAAAACAATAAAAGAAGAGGCAAGCTATAAAATAAGAAAAGTTGGTACTTACACATAAGCTAGTTTTTATAGTGCGTTTGGTGGATGGAATATTGGGTAATTTAAAAACAAAGCAATAGGAAATTTGGGAATATTTGCTCTTTGGTTTGTTTTCCTTCTTGAGCAAACCTTTTGCCTCGCTTTATTTGGCAAGAGAGATGGAAATAAGGGAGAAGTACGGGTTGTTTGGCGATGCTTTTGATAAGTCAAAAGCTATTTTTGACATTAAAAAATTATTTTTTAACATATTTAAAACAACTTTCTATAAATATTCTGTATTTTTAGGAAAAAAATTAAAATAGATGACCTATTGTGGATTATGAGAGAGCTTCTCACAAATAGCATAAGCCCTCCGAACGTGCTCGAATTTTATTGATTCAGATTTACTTCCTTTTCCATGAAGATTAATAATTTCTTGTAAACTTATTTTTATCAAATTATCATTTTGGGAAAAGATGTATCAATAAATATTATGGATTAACTTGCAAATTAAGTAATAGATTGGGGACAAACAGTGAAACAGCGAACGATATGGTTAATCCTTTCAATTTTCTATGTGGAGAGCCAAGGGATAAGACATGTGTTGACTGATGTAGTCATAATTAATCCATATGCATTCACACGGCCGCCCTCATTTTATAAATTGATTGCCGAAAAGTAGGTTAGGAGACAGCAGATGGACCCCACTTTGACCAGGAGAAAACGCGGCTGCCGCTTTTGTTGGGTCCCTGTACAAACCGTAGCTGCTCCCTTAATTGGTCACCAAGATAAAAGTAGAATCAATAATTTAACGGTAATTCATTTTCCCTTATTGAGAAAAGTAAATAATGACGTCATAATTTTCCCACCCTATACATGATTTGATTGTGTCCCCCCTAATCTAAAATGTCTGCGTCCGCCCCTGAATATCTACTTGGGTCCAAAATGTGCCGGTGTACGGACTAGCTCATCTTAACTGGTGGATGGTCGAATTTAATGGTTTGAGGCTTGGAGGTTAAATGTTTGAAATAAAGATCCTGCCTTTTAAAGTATATAATGATTTGTCATTATATGCCTCATTTGTATTCTATAACTCATCATTCGTTTCTCTACTGAAAATTTAATGCCCATTTTTTTCTTTAACATCTCAATCAATTGAACCCGAGAACAAGTCAACATAAAAATGTAGTACTGAAAAAGAAGTTCAATCCTTCTTTGATTGTGGGTGTAAGGATTTTCAAAGAATTTGTCTCGATCATGCACCCAAAAAATGAAGCCAGGTTTGATAAGATCATTTTGTTTGATTAGATGTTGGTCCTCGAGGACATAATTTATGTCATATTAATATATCTTGACATTTTGCAGTGTTTTTTACCCTAATACACGGCATGAGTTGCATAAAAAACTCAGACACCACTTTTCCTTATAAATACTACCTAAGTACTCATGACAATTCAGTAAATATATGATATAGAATGGACAAAGTTGATAATTATTATACTATATGTTTGCATTTGTATCTTAAAGTCATTGTCGGTAAGAATCATGATTAGGCCCTGTTTGAGTCACCTTATTATCTCACTAAAATGAAAAATATGATATCACATTAACATTTAAATTCAAATTTTTTATCTCTTGTGTGGGCCCCAATAACGACTATATTTTTCATTCTCATTCTATAATAATTTGGCTCAAACAGGGGCTAAGAAGAAATTATGTATATATTTTTTTATCAACTTGTTCAATTTGAAAATTTGGTTGTGCCTCCTTAGAATTTGATAGTGAATAATAATGGATCTTATAATCTTTTATATCTCATTTTAAGAAAAACAAAAGATAAAAATGATCCACAGTTTTAATAAATAATTAACATTGATTTAAAAATTCTAATTGTTAGAGTGTCGCTCTCGTTTCTTCCCAACTTTGCCGTCTGTCTTGCATTGTAATCTATTAGATAGGGGCGGCGGATGCAAAATCTAAAAGAATCTGTGACTTTTTCTCTGGCTGCAACACCTGTTTACGGGTACAGCTGACGCTTCATTGTAAATATGAACAAGAGTTTTTTCTTTTTTTTGAGATTTTTGGACGTATCCTAGACTTTTTTTCTTTTTTCAAATCCTTAACAGGTGAAAATTTTTCCTCATCTTTTTCGTCTTTTCTGGGCGTTTTATTAATTTTTTTCTTTTTTTGAATCTTTTATTTNTGACTTTTTCTCTGGCTGCAACACCTGTTTACGGGTACAGCTGACGCTTCATTGTAAATATGAACAAGAGTTTTTTCTTTTTTTTGAGATTTTTGGACGTATCCTAGACTTTTTTTCTTTTTTCAAATCCTTAACAGGTGAAAATTTTTCCTCATCTTTTTCGTCTTTTCTGGGCGTTTTATTAATTTTTTTCTTTTTTTGAATCTTTTATTTAACTTTAACTTATTAATTTTTTTTATTTTTTAAAAAAACTTTTCATTTGACTTTAATTTCAAATTTTTAAAAGATTTTATCTGTACAAAAGTTAAAAATGACTTTACTCGATAAAAAGTTAAATAAGATTAAGCTACGGTGCTATCTATACATATAATTACAATCTCGAGACTTATTATTTTGTTGAAAACTCCGAAAGTATGTATGAAATACCTATAAATCTATTAAGTATGATTTGTCTGGTTGAAAATTGAAACTATGAAAAATAATCTATTTTTGCATTTTGAAAATAGGAAAATTGTATAATTGACTAATTATAAGAATCGTTAAGTAAATATAATATTTTATAAATTTAAATGTTTGATATGTGTTATTTTAATTATTAAATAATATTAAAAATTAAAAACGTTTTTTACGCCTAGACTCGCTTAAACTCGTAAAACTTGAAGTTTCGCCTCCACGCTTTATGTTTTTTAGAACATTGGTAAATACATTGTCAATGCTCCATTTAATTGTCTTTATACAAATTTCATAATTATATAGTGCTTGTTTGGATTTTATTATAATTTAGATATTAAATTTAAATTCTAATTTACTCACTATTTATCATTCATTTTTATTGCATTATATTTTCAACAAAATATGAAAAATTCTGAACGAGCACTATACAATTACTTAAATGTTCTCATAATAAAAAGAATAATGTTATTTATTGTCACCCACTATTATAGTCGTCCTACATGACATGTGCATCAAATCACTAACTGTTACATGTATGTCATGTAGAACGATTACGATAGTGAACGACTGCAAATATCATCATTATTTAAATAAAAGTCTAAACCGAATGGTTTGAGTAGTCAACTTTCCAATTGCAACTACTTAGTAATAAATCGGGCACGGTAAGGTCGTCAACACAGTGTAGCATTTTTCAATATTTTAAAAATAATGTTATATGCGCTGGGGATGATTCTTAAATGTTCAATCTAAGATATGTTTAAAGAATTATTTTAGTTAACGTCACATTGAAAAAAAATAAAAATCATTAAAGATTGAATTTAAAATAGTTAGTCAAAGATGATACTTAAAATGAGTCTAATATTCCAATTTCATTCCCGCTAACTCTAACGTCCACTAAAATCAATTCAATTTGACGTCAACTAATACTCATCTTACTTGATTAATTACATAAAAATATGATGAATTTCCAGATCGTTACAAGTTAAATTGTTATTTTCAATTAAATTTGAGAATTTGAAAATTTATATTTGATATAACAAAAAACTGTCCAATCAGAGGATCGCATACCCGAGGTTGAATATTGGTCATTTCATGTGAAGTTTACTTGACCTCCTCGGGTATGTGTGTGTAACCTTTTGGGGCAAACCAAATAGATCTCGTCGGCCAATAACCTCGGGTAAAAAAATTAGTCCCTCGATTCTAGGTCTCCTCGAGCATATGCATTGACCTTGCTTTTAACAAACCTATTCCATTAAGATTTTTCTATATGATGAGGGTTATCCAACTCCGATAAAGTTGAGTCCTACCATATCTCTTTTGTCATATCATAATGGAACTCCACTATCAGAGTTTCATCTTCATCAGAACACCAATTGCCTAATATCTATCAAATTGCAATTCCTAGACATCTTATAACTCATCAAATTGGATAAAGGTGTTCAACTAATTCAATCCTACTAAAATTGTACTACATTCCTCTATACATAAAAAATTTTAATCCTTATTCGGGTACGTTTTTACATTCAATTTATAGTTTTTTGCTTATATTTTTCCCTCTCGATAACTTAAGTATCGGAGGGACGACGATGTCACACCCCGTTGCCTTTGTTTTAGGTCCTAGAGATTCTGTTTGTGTTCATTCTCGGTCGTCAAGCTCCGATATCCTAGGGTGCAGATCATTGACACATTTGTTCTAGGTATTGGAGATCATGTTCGTGCTTATGCCTTGTTGTCAAGCTCAGGTATTCATAGGTGCAGCTTTTTTGTAGCATCAATATCCATAGTTGAATTTGTATATTTTAATAATGAATAATTAATATAAAATGTTCCTATCATTTGTACACATTACGCAAATCGTTCCAATCATTTCAAACTAGGCGTTTTCATACTCATTTCAACGTTTTCTTGTGAAGTTGGTCATTTTTTATTCATTCCATCAATTCCTTCCATCAAATATGGGTAATTGGTGCAAAACGTACTTATCGATTGTCTTCATTGTGTAAATCATCTCTATCGCTTTAATTTTAGCATTTGGACCCTTAGATCAACCCTTCTTTGTGTAAAAGGTCGTTAACCGTCCATCATAAAATGACTAATATATTCTCATTTTAAGTAAACAAATAAAATAGAGAGAAATAATATATAAAAAGAAAAAGAAAATTAACAGTCAAAGTCCTACATTTTTTAAATAATGCAAACGAGACCCACTTAAAATCACTTCAAAAGTATTAACGACAAAATTCATATTCCAAAAAAAAAAAAAAAAGGATTTCTTTCTTCTTAGCTAGGTTTAAATTATAATAGTTAGGATTGAAGTTTTGATTAAAATCTTGAATGGTCTAATGGAAGCAGAAACCCCATCTTCATAAACTATTTTGTGAGTCAAAATAAACTTGAACGAAAGCATAGCAAAATTCAAAAGTCAATGAAGGTGTTATGGTGTGTGACACACACAAATTTGCTGAAAATAGCTAAATCCTTCAAAAATTCGTATAGCTTCCCTGAAAACAAAAAGATATTAGAACATGAAATTTGATTACATTTTTGTAGTTAAATCATTGGATGGTGCAGCAGTGAAAGAGTAATGCTATTTAGCTCCACTGGGGTTATAACCCTAGTCTAGGTGGCGTTAATTTGACATTAAATGATATGTGAAATTAAATAAGTCATTTAATTTCACTTTTCATTTAGCCTATCATTTAGAGCCACCTAGATTGAGGTTACAACCTCAGTGGGGCTACATAGCATTACTCGCAGTGAAATGTGGAGAATGGATGGTGGTCAATGGTAGGGTGCGGAATTGAATGAGGAACAACTCTTCTTTTTTTTTTTTTTTCTTCCTGTTTTTAATATTTTTAATTCTCTTTTTAATTATTTTGATTGTGGTAGTGGTATTGGTGGTGGTGGGGTGGGGGAAGATAAATTTTTTTTTTTTTGTTAGTATGTTTTAAATTATATTATTGAGGCTCGTTTCCACTTTTTAAAACTTTAAAACTTAACTACAATTATTTTTTTTCTAATTTTTTTTATTTAAAGAGGAGGTTAAATTAATCATTTTACAATACTTTAATGGATAAAATAAACGATAAGGATCTTTTGCATAAAGAAATATTGATTTGAGGGCCCAAATGTGAAAATTGAATGATATGGATAATTTGTGCAATTACTCATATTTAACTGAAGGAATTAACTGAATAAGGTTGAAATGACCAACACCACAATAAAATGTTGAAATAAGGGCGCAGAAGCCAAGTTTGAAATAATGAAGACAATTTACACAATAAGTGCACACAATGGGGATGTTTTATGCTAATTACCCTTTTAGTAATCGGTATTGATACATAATTAATAGTTGATAGTTTGATCTTTTGAAGAATCAAAAATTGCCATCAAAATATTATTTAGAGCTCATTTGAGTCCCATTTTTTTTTTTGCTCAAAATACATTTTGGAATAACATTTTAATATAGAATGCGTGGTTAAAAAATAAGGAAATTTTTTGAATTTGCGTTTAATATTATTTTATTGAAAAATGTGTAGCTGAAAAAGAGAGAGAAGGGTGTATTGCGTCTTTTTTATACTTTTTGTTGTCATTTGAGTTAGAACGGTGAGATTCGTTGTGTCCTATTTTACTCTCTTCATTTTTTATTATTCGTATTGTCGAAGTCATTAAAAAGATTGCAAGCTCTCCCAGTGATTCAGCCATGTTTGTGTGCTCTGATATCAAATGAATCAATTGATCAACAATAAGCCTAAACAATTATTTGCATGTTTCGGATGGCTTACACTTAAAAATAAGAACCAAGTGTTTGGCTTATTTGGACTCATTTTGAGTGTAGACGCGTCCACATTGAATGTATGTTATACAATGATTATTTTTAAGCATAAGCCCCCCAAACATGTCACAAGTAGGGATTAAATGATGCAATGACAACTATAGTTTCCTCAATGTTCACCATTGGCCACTGAACTCTAAATCGTTTTTAACTAGTTACTAAACTTATCAAGCCATTACATTATGAATAATATTATTCATCTTCACTGGAGTTGAGCTTCAGTTTATATGGTATTAAATGATAGACTCAATTAAATGAGTAACGTGACTTTATCAGTGGGGATGATATCTATCACTAAGTCATCAAGCGTTGGAAAGATAAAAGCGCCAAATGATATGGATAAATGATAATTCACATAGTGGAACGAACCTTGATTGTTGAAGCCCTTGAGCAAAGGAATACCTAGAACCCTAACACTTGGCTAAAAACTTGATTGGAGGCCTCGACCAGCAACAGGACTAAAGGCCTCCCGATGGAAAACTCATTTCGAATTCTGACATAATAAACTTCGAATTCAGTACACTAAACCCATGGATTCAAATAATGAAATTCGACACAAATATCACAAAGCACAAAGTCCATGTGCTTTTGATGAGAAACTTAATCACGACTTTCATCATATTAACGAAAGAATTTCAATTCACGAAAACGACCGAATACTCCTAAAATCGACTATAAATAAATTTATTGCACAATAGAAAAGTGATCCAATTTTCATTTTAAAAATCCTAAAGAATAAAAGATTTTCTACTCTAAAATATGACTCAGATTGAAAGAATAATATCGAATTTCTCGAAAATTGAGAGAATAACATTTCCCTGCTAACAAAATGCTAGATTCTCCATCTCTACCTCTTTATACAAATTATTCGCTTCAAAGCACACACCAAAAATTCTCAGAAAGAGAAAAATCCTACCTTATTTGGGAAAAAAAATTAGCATCGCCTTTAAAAAATACTATCCATTTTTTAGTGACAAATGACTTTATTATCACCACCACAATGTTAATTTCGTGATAACAACGTCAAGAGGGAAATTTATTTAGTATTTTCATCACAGTGTGTCTCTTTCATTTTTGGTAATCCAACTTCCACTAAATTAATTTAAACCTACTTAACCCTCATTTTGGTTTTAATCCAGTAAGAGGTTTCTGTTTATGACTTATTGTAGTATTGATTTAGTCAAAATAAGATTATTAAAAGGACGACAGATTCCGAGGAGACAGAGAATAAGAGAAAGCGACTCAAAAGCCGGCAAATCAACCACGCGTCGCTAATTCCCTTACACTACCTAACCCCACTGCCATGACGCCCTCAATTCCTCCACCTAATGTTTTCATCAGTATAATAATTAATATTTATATTATTTTCAGAAAATACAGTGTGATTTATTGTTGCAATTCTAAGATTTCTTTTTCATTTATTAAATAATTCGACTTTTAGAGCAACACGATTAAACTTAGATAAACTCGTATACTAGCTCAAAAGTACATGTTAGAGAATTTTCGAAAGAATATCATTTGGACTGTAGACATTGAATCTAAGGTGGAAATTACACGTGGGACTTAGCGCGGACTGAGTATAGGTCGGATTAACTATTAAAATTCCGTTATTAATTATTATTGATGTAATTTCAAATCTATAGCTAATCAATGGTTGCGACTTTAATACTTGTGTTTGAGAAATCTATAACTATATATATTCAACATCTTGAAATTATATATATATATATAGGTTGATCTTGTGATGCCATCCAAACACAAATGTCTTCGTTTAGTAGAATATTTTTGATATAGAAAGTCTCAAATTCAGGATTTTTCGCTAGGTGAATTTCACGAGGAACGAAGTCATTAATAACTATCACCAAATAACATAGTACAAAAATGATTTTGTAGTTGAACATGGATCCTAAAGTCTTCATCTAATACATTTTTATTGCAATCCAACATTTTCCACCGTTTTGTCTCGCTAAGACAACTTGGAAGGTTTGGTCCAACAATACAATATGTCAAGACAAACGAGTTTATTTATGTATGGTAAAATTTTGCTTTTAATGTTGTCCATAAGATAGGTGACGTGTATATATTTTTTATTAAATAATTGTAGCAAATTATATACTCAAACTATCCCATCGATACTCTTTGGCTTAACTTGAGAAAGATGAAAGTAACTTTTTTTTTTTAACATAAACAATTAGCGCCCGTTCTCTTTGCGTTTCAGTTTTCAGTTTTGAATTCATTTTGTGTTTTGTGTTTTGAGTGTCTGTTTTGAGATTCCTGAAAATACGTTCTTTTTGTCATTTTGAAAAACTGTTTCTGAAAACAGAAAATTGGAAAACGCATTTACTTTGAAATTTTGAAATATTTTTTCCCCACAGTTTGCATACAGAAGTTGATCTCACATAGTGCATACAGAAGTTGATGTCCATCAATCAATGGATCAACAGAGCAACAATTAATGAAATAATATAAGCAATGATCGTGTAACAATGCCATTAAACAAAAAGAACTAAAACAAGCAAATAATAGATGAACACTAGAAAATAACATCTGATTCCAGTAACAACAATAAGAATAAAACAGTAAACCAAGCACCATCAGCTCTGATCACATTCCTAAATTATCCAACAACATATTAATATCATCACAAAGACACCAAAATAGCAATCTCGAAAACGAAAAACAGTTTAGTTGAAATACCATGAATGAAAAATAGTTCAATTTCTGCAATTGAATGAGTACACAGTGTCGTTTGATGATGAATTTCAATTTCCCCGGGTTGATTTTTAGATTGGAACATATTTGAGTGTTCAATTGAAATGGGGTCGAGCGGCATTTCGTGCGTGTTGGTTGTAGGTTCATTGATAGGCATATTCGAGCTAAATTGACGAAGACCCATATATGTATCTTGTCTGCCATAATGAGTAGGAGGTAATGGTGGTGGTGCGCGACCGTGATTCTCAACGTCAACGGCGAAAGAAAGGGATGCAGTGTGCGTGGTTCACTGCATTCGAATTGGGCAAGATCTTTCCCCTTTCTTTCAGATTTTGGTATGAAATTGAAGAGTGAGATGACGACAATGTTGATGGTGTGGAAAACCGGTGATTTGTCTGGCAGTATAGTGGTTGAATTTGGAGTAGAAGGTGCCAACTCCATGAGGTGTGGAACTGTTGTTTGTTGAAGATGGCGTGGAGTTGTGATTTGTTTCATTTTGCCCGTTTAACTTCTTTTGATGTTTTGGCCTAAAAACATCCAAAACGATGTTTTGCTCATTTTTCGTTTTGTGTACAATTTTNTTTGTGTCTTCAAAAATTCGTTTTCGAAAATGAAAAAAAGAACAAATTTTCACCGTTTTAAAAAATCGAAAATAGAAAACGGCACGAAAACACTAAGGAGAACAAGGCCTTAACTTCCTGTTATTTTGAATACCTCTTACTTTTCTTCCAAAGATATATAAATATATTTTATTAATTAATTATTAAATGATCTCCTAAAAAGTAAAAACTAAACTTACACGTAAAAGAATGGCAAAAAAGTGACGGGTGAAGGGTCAAATCAAGGTATTCCGAAGGGCACGTGAATATACTCTAATCCGTCCAAAAAAATCCAACCCTAATAAATATTACAGATTTCATACAAATTTGTACGCTGCAAAGGTAAATCAAATACGGGAAAACCTTGTCCAGTACTCTTTATTAAGCTGGGAATGGAAACAGCCTCCACTTGCACTCCCACACGATTGCGATTGCTTTGCTCCTCCTCACCTTTTCATACACAAATTTGTATAGATTTTTACTGTAAAATAAAAAAAGGTTAAATTGTTGTGTATCATACAATTAATTTCGTCAAATAATGGCATGTCTTGAAAAAGTTCAACATAAATGCACAAATATTATTTGCAAGGATGACTAAGCAAGAAAAGAACAACTCAAATGGATTAATTTCATCATAATTAAAAACGATAAAGCTTGAAGATGAGATATATACATACACACTAGTTTCTCATAGTGATCTTTTCCATAAGTTCAAGACAACTATAAGTAACTTCTTGGAAACATCAACGTCGTCGGAAAATGCTAAATACAGAACCTTACTGGTGCATTGTGCAACACCTTTAGTAAAATACCTAGTTACATCCACAAGGGTGGAGGCTCGTTCAGGTCAATGGGCAACCCGCGTCTCACAATCCCAAAATATTTCGCGGGACCGTCGCCTTCCACCACCGGAGGTCCAGAAGAGGTGGCTACAGGCTCGACATTGCCCACCGAAGATGAGCTATTATCACCATCCTTGAAACTCGCATCTCTGAGCACTCCAGTCCGGAGAAAATCATTTATTACAAGAGTGCCTGACGGAGACACCCACCGATGATCGGAAGGAAGGTTGAGATCCAAGTGATGACCAAGCGGCGGAGACGGAAAGTTGGTCTTCGCCTTGGTACCGCGGAGGGACCTGGCGGCGCCGTCGTAAGCTAGTGCAGCTTCCTCTGGGGTGTCAAATGTGCCCAACCAAACACGGGTTTTCTTCCACGGGTCACGTATCTCCGCCGCATACCGGCCCCATGGGCGCTTCCTCACTCCTCTGTAGTGGCCCTCGCGCGTTGAAGCCATCGCCGAGAGAGAAGATTCTAGAGAGAGAAATTTAAGCGGTGTTCTGTTTTCTAGAGAGAGACAACGATATGCCGTGGCCTAAAAAGAGGAGTTTTGCGGCAGTGCGTGTGTGTGTGTGTGAAAAAGTTTGGGTCCCTCTGAGTCTCCCGTAATCGTCGGCTGGACGGCTTAAATAAACAATTTAGGAGTTATTGTGTGTAAATCAAGACCTAGTCCATTTTCACCTCTCCACCGTTGGATTTCGATCAAATACGATATCCTGTAAAAGTTGATCATTCCACACGCAATCACATCTGTATTTATATTTTTCTTTAATAAGTCAATGCACATAATTTTTGCCTTCGAATGAGTTATTCGAATTTAGCAATAAAGTGCTAGCATAAACCATAGTGTGCGCGTAATAATGCGATCATCTTATTTCGTTGACTGTGCATATACATGCTTAAAAATTATGTCAAAATTAACCTAGCAAAACTCGATCTATTTTTAGAACTTGAAAAATCAAATTAGCCATAATCACCCAAGTCATGAATTATGTACAGAAACTTGAAGGATTTTGACATTTACAAAAATTAAAAATCAAAACAATTTTTTTCGTAAAGTCATCAACTATCTACGTCGAGCTTGAGCCTCATTCTTCTTTGGCCTTCCTCTAGTTTTACTAGAGAATGATATTAGTAATGCTATATCTTAAATTGTTGATAATTGTGATGATGAGAATGATGTTAACAAAATATCTTGGATAATTCCGAGCAATATATTTTTGTTGAAAATTTGAATAATATGCATAAAATTCATATAATTGTAGTATTTATGATTTTGAGTAATATATTTTTTAAAAGAAATTTGAAAAATATGTGTAAAGTTCATAGAATGCATTATTTTATTATTTATTAGTTTAAAATATTTAAAATAATGTTAAAAATTGACAAACGCATAACTATGCACATGTTTAACATATGCTTGTAATGCTTGTGGTCGATGTAAACGTAATGTCACGCATTACTCATTTTAGAACCTTGGCAAAGAGTGGTAATCAAAAATTTTATAATAAGTTCTAGTTTGTATTAATTAAATAAAAAAAGATGTGTTTAGTTATGGTATTTAATTTCCACTATTAATACGTTACAGAACTTTAAATGATGTACTTCGAAACTTATAAATAGAGTGTCGCGAGTTATAAAATTTTATGACAATATTAACAATATACATCGTGTTTTTTACTTGAGTTTTAAAGTCTTACAACAACTCCATATATCATCAATATATGTAACGTTTCTAAATTGAGTTTTATAGATTTACGACAACTTTATAGATTATCGATACATGTCGGGCTTATGGAGCGTTTCGACAATAAATTGCTTACGTTTCAAGCGGAGCAAATATTTGACATTTCAAGCTATAAATTCTAGATTTGACCCAATAGTATTTGTCCTGGAAAATCGAGATAATAAGAACTCATCTTCCAAACTTCAATTTTGAAAAAAGAAAAACAGTGAAAAATAATATTATTTATGGTTTTAATTTTTTAACCACGGACCAAGTTACAATAACTAATTAAGCCCCTTTTTCACAAATATTTTATTGTGTATGGGCCCCCTTCCATGTGAAAGGGGTGTAAAAGATTGTGTACACATAGTACTACCCTTTCTTCAAAAGCTTTTTTTTTTTTTCAAATTCATTTACAATCACGTGTTTTCACAATAAAAGATTTTGCACGTAAACCAATTTTTTAACTATATATTATTCAAAAAATCACTATTCTAAAACTCATTTTTCAGAAAAAATGTCGTTATGTTTGGCCCTCATTTTTTTTTTCTAAATTTATTTTCAATCACACATTCTTCTATAAAATAATATTTACGTAAATCCAATTTTTTTTTTTTTTTTTTAATTTCAATAAAATATTATTTTAAAATGCATTCTGCCGTAAACAGAAGCTAAACTCTGTTGCCGAAACCAAGTCTTTGCTCGACATGACAGATTTTTTTACAAATGACTGGTCAATTATCACGCATCAAAACCCCGTTTTCGATCTGGTCAAAAACGTATAGAGGGAAGGCAAACTGAAATATACGGAAGTAAGAAAATAGGGGTAGGGGGTGTGTATGTGTGGGGTTGGAGGAGGCAGGTAAGAGCCGCCGCTTGATAAGACGTGTCGTGGCCTGGGGGTGTGGGCTATAAACAACTCCAAAATTCAGGCCCTAGCCTTACGTATGCCCTACCCTGCCGTACGGCGCCTCCGACTTTTTTTATATTTCTTTAATCAATAAATAAAATCCTATCTTTTTTATTATTATTATTTTGTCTTTTTCTATTCATGTACGAAAACGAAATATTTGAGGCTTTATTTCGCCATCTCGTAATGATTTTAGCTTTTAAAAATTCTTATTTAAATTATATTGTCCTAATTTTATATTATTTTATTATTTATTGTCGGAGTTCTTTTAGACATTGTCTTGTACGTGAGCGAGGGTGTATATATATATGTTTAAATATTATGAATTTTTTAAGTGGATAAGTAGATTCTACGGGTTAAACAAATACTAAATTGGAAAATTCTTGAATTTCCATTTAAATAATTTTTTTGTATCTCTTTCTTTTCTTTTTAAGTTTTTTTTTTTTAAATTTATGTATGCTCTTAATTGTTCCTTTTATTTGTAATAATTTAAAGAACAATGCTACATGTACAACACATGAGTTACAAAATTGGGTTACAACCTCTCACAAGGGAGGTGGACCCCACGATTAAAATAATAGTGGGCCTCACCTCCCTTGTGAGGGGTTGTAACCCAATGTTGTAAC
>CAIGRT010197757.1:0-12670 GCA_903798405.1 Fraxinus platypoda | reverse complement strand
ACAAATGGCATCAAATTCCAACATATTTCTTAGAAATAGAGTTTTCCATTTTTTTCTTTCATTAATTACAATATCTTAATTGATTATAATCGTCAAGAAATGGAGTTGAATTGGTTATCTATACAAGGATCAAATTCTTGGGAACAATATACACACATTTGGTCTTGAAACAACATATAAGCAAGACTTATATATTTTGATTCTTACTTTAAAGAAACATTTTGATGGACAACATTAAATTACAAAACACGTTTCAATCTTTTTATCTATTTTTATTGTCATCTCTCAAACATTCCGATTCCGATTCCGAATCATAAATCCTATATATTTCCTAGTCGTACTAACTAAAAGAGTGTATCTCCAGATGCCATCAAATTAACACATCGGATGAAAAAACAATGCCTGGCCAGACGCCAACATGAGTAAAGAAATGTTGGCATGGATTCTCAATAGGATTGAGAAGTTATATAACCTTTCCCCCAGATAATTATGTTATTGCATCATATGTACATGTTACTTCGTACTAACCAATGGAGCATAAAATGTCTCTCTTTAACTGAATTTGTGCTCTCAGCCAATTGCCATTTTGATGTACTTTGTTTTTGTTTTGTGCTTGACTCTACACTCTAATGCATCTGCTGATTCAAGCTATAGGATTATTTTTCACAACTTTTATCCCGCACCATTCTTATTGCTCTTCACGTTTGACTTTGGAGAGGAAATTCGAATGCTGTTCAAATTGCACGTTCGACAGTTGCTGCTGCCGTTAATTCTTGGTAGAACTATCAAGTTTTCATCCCTAACCACTTCTTCCAATTGGGTTCACGACAACCAGTTGTTCCAAAGACACCCCCGCTTACGAGTTTTTGAGGAAAATTGCAGTACATTTCATCATTTCGAACAAGCTCTCTCTTACATCATTGTTTCGGGTCTCCATCGGAACCCTTTCGTCATGAGCCGCGTTCTTTATTTGAGTTTGTTTGAATTGGAAGGAGATATTAAGAGAAAATCTGAGTTTGGAGTTCAAATTTTTAATCAAATTGAGAAACCCAATATATTTTCTTGGAATACATTGATCAGATTCTTTGCTGAAAGTGCCGACTCTCAAAATTCTGTTATGGCTTTGAATTATTACATGAAAATGGTTAGGCAGGAAGTGGTTCCTGATAACTATACATTTCCATTCTTGGTTCAGGCTTGTGGGGCTATTTCTGATTTGGGGTTGATTAAACAGATTCATAGTCACGTTTTCAAACTCCTGCTTGGCAGCAAATTGTTTGTACAAAATTCTCTTCTTAGTGCTTATCTAGTTTGTGGGTCGTCGGATGATGCATGGTCATTGTTCGATGAAATGCTTGAGAAGGATGTTGTTTCATGGACAGCTTTAATATCAGGGCTTGTTGAACAATGTAATTATCGCAAAGCACTTCAAGTGTTCAGGGAAATGATAGTTGGGAATTGCCGAATGCAACCAAATGTCCCTACTATGATCTCTACTGTGTCGGCTTGTGGTAATCTAGGATCCTTGGATCATACAAAGTGTTTTCATGCTTTGCTAGAAAAGGCCGGATGGCTTGAATTGGATGTCGCCATTGCTAATTCACTTATAAATGCTTATGCGAAAAGTGGAAGTATGAAATGTTCGGCAAAAGTGTTTGATGAAATGGAGGATTCAAAGAGGGATGTGTACTCTTGGACTGCAGTTATCTCAGGATATGCAATGCACGGAGGAGTTGATGGTCTAAATCTGTTTTCTCGAATGGAGTTAGTGCATGGACTAATTCCTGATGCTATAACTTTCATCGCGACTCTTTCAGCTTGTGCACATTCAGGACAGGTGGAAGAAGGTTTACGCATTTTTGAGTGTATGAAAACAAAATATGAGATTGAGCCCAATCTTAAGCACTATGGTTGTATTGTTGACCTCCTAGGTAGAGCTGGCATGCTCAAGCAAGCTTACAGTATTGTCCAAAAGATGCCATGGGAGCCGAATCTGGCCATATTGGGATCTTTACTTAATGCCTGCAGGCTTCACAACAATGTGAAATTGGGGGAAACCATCCTGAAAAAGATGAAGTTGGTCACTGAGAGAAGTGGAGGAGCCCCTGTGCTTTTATCGAATATGTATGCAAACGAGAATCAATGGAGCAAAGTCAGTCACATTCGGTTAAAAATGAGAGGAGTGATGCACGAAAAGCCCCCAGGTAGAAGCTGGATTCAGGTAAAAGATGCAGTCCATGAGTTTGTAGTAGGAGATAAATCTCATCCCCAAGCTATGGAGCTAGATATGGTTTTACAGGAACTGGAAAGCCTTACTAAAATGTGATTTTATAAATATATTAAGAAAACCCAATATCAAAATCCTATTATTTGAAGGTTCTCCGACTACATCTACTATATAAATTGAAAGATAGACTCGTCTTAGAAACATAAACTGTCATTCTTCTGTAGTCCAGTAATAAATCATGTTGCAAAGCTTCCAGCCAAGTTTATAGCACAGAGTTCCACAGACTTAAGATTACGAAGATGCTGCAGAATTTCTTTGAGAAGAACCACTCATTTAACTCCTTTATTGATGAAGCATAAGCAGTGCTTCAGAAACTCTGCATCTGCTTCAAGAGCCCGTAGCCTCTGATACATGCAATGAAGCTCCCCCGGGATGGAGAGCTCATTTTGTTCCAACTCAGATCCACTGAATAAACTGTTATTCGTCCAAGTTGGTTGGTTATTGATCTCCACTCGATTCAATTCCCCTTCTACAGTATCAGTATCGGCTGCGTCAAGAAGTGGAAGGAGTCTCTTTGCCATAGAACCGGTATCTTTTCTCTCTGATTGGTTTTCTTCAGGACTGAAAATTTAGTAACTCTCATGGTACTTCTTCACATTTATGGACGTGATATTCTCAACTGGTTTTATATCAGCAGGTAATTGTTGCTCATCATCACCCAATGTGAAAAGTTGGGCTTCCAGAGCCTTGAGATCCTCTAGGATGCACAGTCTCTCTTCTTCAAATTCTTCTAGGGATATGTCAGATGCGTTCAAGTAGATGTTGCATTCCAACCCATTTACTTGCAAATCTTTCATAGCATCACCAGAGTTGTCATAACAGCTTTCTTGATGAAGACCTAACAGCTTTCTTGATGAAGGCCAAAGCTACTATCTTCGTACTCGTCTTCCCGATCAATTTGTATGGGATGTTCATTATTATGTCTATTATGGCAGCAAGTTGCAGATGATGGTGTACTTGTAGTGTTTGCATTTCTGCTTCTCCACATAATATTTTCTCAGGATTCGTAATCCAAAACCTTATTGAACATCTTTAGTATTATTCCCTCGCCGAAAGTCCGAGGAATTATAAACTAATGTGGCAAGACAAAGTGACAGTATCATAAGAGATTCCGCTTTACATATAATGGCCCAATCCATTGTTTTCCATGGATTGTGACAAAAGATGCATGGGTCATTATGTGGTATCACCCATTAAATTTTTAATTTATCGCGAGTGTATAGGTAAAATTATTAAAAACATCTTAACAGGGATAATATTGAATTTTATTAAATACATGATTAATAAATGGATAGTAGTGACGAATGTATAATTGAAATTAATGTTTGAATTTGATTGGATATGAAAAATAAGTTTTAATTTTACAAGAATGGTGGTTGGAGTTGATTCGAGAAAGGATTAACAGCACAAAACCACCTTACAAACTTATCCATGTGTGATAAAATTTTAAAAGTTTAGGTTTATGGATGAAACATATAAAAAATATGGCTATAATTTGTAAAAAAAGTTAAAAAGTTCGGGGTCGCAACTATAATTATTCATATTTTATTTTGGCATTTTTTATAGTTTTTAACGGTTAAATTAACGGATCTTGATGACAGGGGAGTATTTCGAACAAAAGGTTTCAAACGGGGACCTTTTCAGCTATTTTCAACCAGGGGATATATCTCACGTGGATAAATTTATAGGCGAATTTTCTGCTATTAAGCCATTCCCCTCGAGATATCAGGTTGTATAGTTACTGGTTGATCAATTAGTTGAAGGAACAAAAATTCGGTGTATACAAAAATCCGATTCAAGGCTCTACACTACGGAATGATATTTAACCACCACAATCTCAAGGCCATGTTCTTTCGCAAAGGTAAACCCGCCTCTCAATGCAATCGCCTCTGTATCCTCCAAAAGGGGCATCGGTTTTATTTTTATTTTTATTTTTATTTTTATTGAGCCCCTAATCTTTGACACGGAGTGTGCATTGGGGGGTAAACACTGTTCAATGTTGACGATTTGAAACAAATTGTTAAATCAAACCACTTAAAACGGTTTGAATTTTTTTTCAAGCCAAATCAAACTACTTCAATATTTAAACCTAACCAAATCAATTCAAACCGTGTGTTTTGATTTGGTTCGATTTAACAAAGAAAAAAATTAATATATATCGAATTAGTTAAATCATAAATATTATTCTAAAATTTCACGTTAAAATATAAATAATATCGTTAAAAAATACTACAAATCAAAGTTCTATAATTTAATCATTATAATGCAACGACATGATATAAATATTTATGATATAAATATTTTAACCTCTTAATCGATACTAATTGGCGCAACATCTGCAATTATAACACATGATTCATCATCTCCATAAAGATAGAAATATAATAGATGAATTCATTGATTATAATAAAATGACAAAACAACTAATAGAATAAAATGCATAGAAATATCAAATACAACAATACATTCTATAATTTTTTGTGAATCATCTAATACTTCCACATCATCCAAATATTGATGAATCACTATAGTTTCTTGTTACTATGCAACCAATTTTTAGTGCAAATCACCGCTTCAACCATGTTTACATTCAACGAACTATTGAAGGAATAAAAACTTCGACCACTAGTAGGGAATGCGAACTCAGAAACAATTCTCGATATTTGAATGGACGGTCGATGAATATAATTCAGCAGCAACAGTTCAATACTTCACTCAATTTGAGAATTTTTCATTTACAATTGTGATGACTGATGAATATTTAAGTATGATTTAATTAATTATTTGGATGGATAATTGTCTATATAAATATTGAGCTTAATTGAGTTATGTCTAATGTAGACAAATTGGGATGTGTCTAGTTTTAATTGGGTTGGATAAAATTTAAATTAATTTATTTTTAGATTTTTTTTTAAACGGTTTGCAAAGAATAAAAACTAATCAAACTACTTCTAAGAGGTTTGCTTCGCTTTAAAATCAAAACATTGATTGATCTACATGGACTCAAACCAACGGTTTCAGAAAAGCAGTTTCGATTTGGTTTTGCAATTTGACGGTTTTGTTATTTAGCCCTAGTATACATACATTATATTAGAGAAGTCTTGCAATATCTTCTTAGTGAATTATCTGAGGATGGCCACGAGATGGACTATAAGCTCATCTCCAAAACAGCTTTAAATGCAATTGACACTTGGATAGCAAGATGATATGTTAAACACAAGATTTCTATCACATAGTCTGTTGCTCCATTTGATTTCGACAGTGGAGCAACTTCTTCCCTATGTTCAATACCTTATACCTTGCTGATAGGCCCAAGGAATTTCGATTTCAGCCTCAATCCTAGCTTGAGAGAAGTGTTATCAGTGTTGGAGGTTAACAAAGATTCTGTTATTAGTTCATGCAATACTCCAAGTTATCAATTCCTGCATAGGAACTACCTGTGTTGAGGGGGAAACAAAAAAAAAAAAATACTGAAAATTTCGAAGTGCAAGGAGAACCCAATTTTTGCTACTACCTAAAATAGTTTCTTCATAATAGTATAGAACTATCCAATAAAACATAACTACAAGATTATGGGCTCACATGAACCGTCCAGTTCTCAACAAGTATCATAAGACTAGAAAATAATCCATATTATTTATGATCAAGCACAAGTATCAGTTCCTCACACTTAAAAAATTCATTGCATCAGTAATATCTGAAATCACAAATAAAGTTTTCCTCAAAAACCTTCAGTATCTCCTCCGCTTCTGTTTGCAAATCTTCCATTGTTTGAGTATTTGATGAATCCCCTCGTCCAGAGATGCCTTCCTTTTTTCACAAGTATTCCATAGCTCTGGCAATGGATACCTGCCACTTGGGTTGTACTCATTGATCTCACTCAGAGCAGTAATCACAGCCTCGTACACTTCATCACCGAATTCAGACTTCAGTTCCTTCAACTTTTCATCATTCTCGTTGAGTACTTCCTGACCAATTGCACGAGATAAATCATAAACTTGAGTAAAGACCAGAATGTTGACAAACAAGGAAATAGAACTACATCTTGATTGACACATTTTCATGATACTACTACAATGTACAATAAATGTTTCTTACACTCAATTAGATACTTTTTTCAATAAAAGCTTTTATTTGCTGAAATCAAAGATAGGAGTCAGTTATAAACTATGGAAAAATGTACTTTCCTGAAGAAATATCTTTATGGAAATGAGCATCAAACTGCGCATCATGATTTAGTGAATAAATATACTAGAACATATAGAGACCAATAATGTTAAATACTGTAGTCAGATCAGTTTTGGACAGAAAAACAAGTTTTAGAGTAAAACACACACCCATGCATTCATATAGGATGTTTCATTAGAACAATTGCTTGATAAATGACAAACTAAAAATGTCCATTTAAAATTAATGGATGCAGGTTGTGTTATTGTACAGATGAAGAGATCGTCGATGAAATAAATTGAATTGAGTAGATACTATAAAAATTAAAAGTTCCTGAAGAGGCCTTGAATTAGGAACTAATAATGGTTTGTGTAGTTAAAACAGAAATAGCTCTCTGAAGATTGAACTAAAACAAAACCATTCTCTCAGGAACAGATTGGTTAAAATTCTTTAACACTTCACAATTTCAAGTCGTGTGCTAGAGAAGGAAGAGAGGAAGGATTAGTGTACTCATTGAAAACAGAAATGGGTGCAATAATATAGTAAATAAAACATTAATAAATTGTACAAAACATGTGCATGCTGATGTCCACGTGTTGAGAGTGTAGTGAGAGATAGAGTGCATATGTTACTAAGTCTCATCAATGCAGAGCCCGATAGATTTAGTTAGTAATGCATCTCTGCAATGTAAAAGAAAGGCGTACCTTAGCATTTTCTCCATCCATGATTACCTTATAGGGATGCCAGCTAGGATCCCTAAGGTACTCCTCCCACAAGGAACACAGCTCCATTGCTTTCTCCGCCACATCTTCATGAGAATATTTTCTCTTTGCAGCTATGGAGAATGGCTTTCCATCAAGCTCGCCCATCCTCTTGACACAAATGTTAGAACGGGTGTCCTTCAAGCCCTATGGGAAAAATAAGTTTAGCAACATTGAGTGTTTTATATGGAAACCAGTCAAGACAAGTAGTAAATATGATGTCGGTATGCTGAATCATGGTTGTAGTATGTGAATAAATGAGATTACGATATATAACCAAACAATATATAACAACAAAAAGAGAACACGAGCAGGATAAGATAAACTCAGGATTTGTAAGTAAACAGAGTGAAAGCTCACATTGATAAGCTCCTTGCGAGCTTCCTGCAATTCGTCATTGGTATTCCTTTCCTTGATAATAAGATTTTGACTAAGAGAAATCAAATATTCGTGTTCGTCTTCCTTTTCCTCGAGCTCCTCTTCTAGTAACTCCAACTTTTTCGTATCTTCCATATCTCCCATATCTCCTTCATCAGTCAAATGTTTCATTACCTCAACGGCACCCCTCATCCTCTGTATTTGAAGCTCCAATGCGTGCTTTTGGTCAAGTTTTGCTTCAAGTTCAATTATCCTTTCATGAAGTTGTTCCTTTTGTCTCTATCATTGAAAAGCAAAAACAATTGACTAATACAATCAGATATCAAGAAACATTATAATTCCTTTAGTTCAAGGGAATTAATAAATGATAAAAGGGTTAGCGGACCTTCTGATCCTCAGCAAGCTTCATCATTTTTTCATCAGCCTTCTTCTGTTCCAAAAGAGCCATCTCATTCTGCAAAAAATAACCCAATCATTCTAATATTTGCACTTTATTTAGAAAAGAAGGGACCAAAATTATTGTGGAAACAGTAAATCTAATGCACAGGTTCAGAGATTGAAATAATACTAAATACCTTCCATTAACGATCAGACTCAAAGTAAGTAGACAGGCTAAGCACCAAGTAATTTTCTTTTTCTATTATACTTTGTGATATCTTAAGGAAGTTTTCCACAATAAGAAAAACTAGAGGGAAAAAAAAACATACTAGCAAGAGACATACCATTTTCCTTTGGCAATCGAGCTTCAGTTTCTCACTCTCGTTCAGGGCTCGGAGTTGTTTTAGTTCTCTCTCCCGTGTTTCCAGCTCTACTCTCTGAGCCTCCAATTGTTCTTTACTTCTTTCACTCTCCATGAAAATGTTATGGAACTGATCATATGCATTTTGCTGCATTTTCTTGATCTCTAAGTACACGACAGGAAAAAATTGTGTTATCGTGAACAAATTTCATATGGTAATATTTACCTTCGTCTATATCTAACTTGAATAAAGGAATATGATCAAAACTAAGTTTATTTATATATACCTTCATTATAGGTTTGAACCATCTCTTCCTTTTGCACTATCACGTTTCTCATATAAATTTCAGTCTTGCCTATGTTCTTCTTCATGTCTTCACATTTCTTACTCTTGGACTCCAATGCATATGTTAAATTGCTCACAAGAGTTGATTCTTTCCTTCTATCTTCTCTTTGTATGTCAGACACGGTAGTAAGGTCTCCATTCTTCCTAAGGTGTTTGCCAATAGGACCATCTAACCTGTATTCTTCTTCACTGGCAAGCCAAGCATACAGTTTATCTCCTTTATGCTTCGCTGCAAACCAATCTCTCTTCCCCCTGTGATCCCTTTCAAATGACTTCTCGAATGCAATAGCGTTCTTGAAACCTTCCCAATCTTTGTTAAATTCTACAATTGCCAACCCTGAGTGACCTCGGAAGTTCCACAAAGGTTCAACCTTTTCAGGGTTGTACCCTTGGCTTACCCACTCCTCTTTCAGTTTCCGACCACTTTCACCTACATACCTTCCATCTTTATATTCAACTGGTATGTTTGCAACAACAGCCATCCAAGGCCACACAAAAAGCTCATCATTACCTCTATGTGTAGATGAACTGGCAGGTATTGCACAAAAATTAGATCGCAAGTTTCTTTTGGTAGTTCTACCAAAAGATTTTACTGAGGATTCTTTAGCAAACACACTTGTTTCCACAGATTCATTAAGTATTTCCCCTGGTTCAGAAGCTTTATTCCGTGGCTCAATAGCTATTTCACCCTGTTGAGTCACTATTTCCCCCGGTTCAGTAGTCACTAATTCCCCCTGATCAGTTGTCACTATTTCCCCCGGTTCAATCACTTTTCCTCCAGGAAGTTCTGCTGATTTGCTCTTTTCATCTAAATAACTCACCTCTTTCTCAGAATTTCTCCGACTTGATCGTGGTGACTTTTGCAATGTATCCCCATACCTATCCAAATACTTAAGTAGACCCATATGTCTAGCTTTTTCTTTAAAGCTTGCACTCTTTGAGTCTCTAGCTATGCGAGAAGCATGCCTTTCTAGCTCCCGGAAATCATACTCACTTCTCCTATGATCCCAACAGTAAGGGCATTGGAGATATTTCCCAGAATACCTGATTTTGACTATTTTGTCTCTCAATTCTTGATAGTACCTGTTCTTTAAATCCTCCAGCTCTGAATCATTATTGTCACTCCGTCTTTCTCTTCTGTAGGACATCTTCAACCTATAGTACTAACTGAAAAAGGAAAAAAAAAAATACTAATCAATAAGAGAAAAACGGGTTGAATAAAAAAATAATCAAAGACGAGATTAATAATAATACTATGTCGTCTGGTTTGTTTCAGAAGGAATTTGCAAAAAAAAAAAATGTTTTTAAATATAAACAAAGAAAAAAATTATATTCCCCAAGTAAACCACCTAAATTCAATATTTTCTGCTGTTGTAAATAAACAGGAAAACAGAAACCAAAAAACCAATTTGTATATTACGTTGTTAAATTAATGATCAACAACCAATAGGAAAAGGACTCAAATTATTGTACAATGTGGAGGAAACTGATCCAGCTCAGCATTCAATCAGTAGATGATGTGGTGGAAATCCAAATGACTCAGCTAAGAAGCACATGAAGCCGTTGGAGCAGAATTGAGCATCGGATTGTTGAAGGAAATATTCCTTTTGCTGTGATCATATTTAACTGTTTTGTAAATACTGGAAATTGGTTTTTATTTAATTTCAGCAATAGAGCATTTGAGAATACAACTTCTAAGTTATAGATAAGCACCTGATGTAACTTGTAATTTATTGAAGAACCAAAAACCCAATTTACATCCTAAGTTTTCAAATTAATGTTCACCACCCGATGGAAAGACTAAAAATTTATGAAGAATTATTTCCCAAACTTCCAATTAATATATACATTTATACATGGAGATGTTTTCATTCACATTCCTGTATACCCAAAGCACAGAACACTGATTCTTTTTGCACCAAAAATAAATCTAAACTCGGATCGGGTGAAAATAAAAGAAAGTAATATTCAGAAACGCACTGGAATGAACATTTAAGTTAAAATTTTCCAGATTTACAGTAGATCATAATCTCAGAACAACTAAACATGGCATGTACACATAAATTAGCCAAATAATTAAGAAATCAACACCTTCAGAACCCTTCACAGCAAAACAATACTTCAAAAAAAAAAAACAAATGGAAACAAATTTCGCTTTTCCGTACAGTCGAAATAAAAACGTGCAATATCACAGCCAAAAAACATGCATTCAACGTAAACAGTACACGAACATTTTCATATCTCGAACCCAAAATTATTGGTGGTCTCCCCGAGCCGACGGATAATAAGCAAATAAAAAAAATTAAAATAAGAAACACCATTTAACAGGTTACTGAAATCTAACAGAAATCGTACCAATTTTTGATGAAAAAAATTTCTGAGAGACCGAACTGAAGAAATGTTTCAATTCTCAACAATGAAGTCTTTTTCTAGGGTTTTCGGCCATAGAGAAGATGAAAGATTGAGAGACGAAATGCCATCAGAGAGTTTTCGGTTGGAAAAAAATAGAGAAGAATACAGTACTCGAAACTGATACACTGAAAAACCAAAGACTCGTGCTTTTACGAATTTTGGCAAATTGTGCGGCACGTCCAAGTACGAAAGGCGACTCCTACGCGCACTCTAGCAGACGGATGTTTACGTGCTCCACGTAGGAAAGAAGACTTTTCATTGAAGGCGTTTGTTGAAAGATAATAAAATTATCTATTAATGTCACTAATTAAGCAAATAATTAATATTCTTTTCCTGTGAAATTTTATGAATTAATATTTAGGAAAATACAATATTTATTATTAGTTATTCAAGAGTTTAAGAATTTGATGAAGTTTGATTGAGTTTAGTGAATCAATATATATTATGAATATTTGTTATTAAGTTGGGATTAAATGAAAAAATAAATTGTGAAGGGGCCGTGAGTTCAATCTTCACAAAATCATTTATTGAAAAATATGTAATATAAATAAAGAATAAAAAGGCAAAAAAAAAAAAATATACAAATGACAAATAATAAAGAAAGACTAATAATTGAGCAACAAATGTGGATATTAGAAAAAATTATAATGAGAATAAGTATTGAATCTTACGAAATGTTTGGATAATAGTTGTTAATATATCATTAAAATTGTGTAGCACGTTCTTTTTTCATCTCTACCTGTAAATGGATCGAATATGGAATGGATTTGTCCATATCTGATCCAATCATCCAATATATATTTGATTGTTAAATCTATATTCGATTTTCTATGTTATCGGATATCCGATCCGAAATAAAAGAAATTAGGAAAATAAAATCAATATTGAAATTAATTTTTTTTAAAAAAAAATTCCAATTTTTCAATTTTTAAACGAGTTTAATAATTATAGGTTTTTCAGCTTTTTTAATTTTTAGCCAATTAAATTGAAAGGCACACAAAGTTGCTTACCCATTTATTGACTCATTTATGTATCGTATAGCTCATCGTTATCTCTCTCCATTTTCAAATGATAAAGGCAATATGATTTGAGATGATGACTTTTGATGACACGAATTCAGTACTATCATATTTAAATATTGAATTCGTCTTTTTGTAACTAAAATTAACATTCAATTTAATTGTTCTATATTTTATTAAGCACAAATTATTTTAAAATAATAAGTCACTGATATTTATTTTATCAAAAAAAAAAATTGATCATTTTCCACATTTATGATTTTAAGAGAAACTTAAATGATAATATCTCCAAATCTATGTATCTAAATTTTGGGGCGTTACATTTTTTTATTCTAAATTTTTTTATTTTCTCAGTTATTCATTTTAGCGGCAAATGACATGCCATACAAATATTTAATCGACTCAACAATTTATAACAAATTGGATTGACATATATCCATATTTGATCTATTAAGTTAACGAATTATCGACTTCGGATCTTGATCAGGTTATCGAACTGAGATCCTAAATCCATCTTCCATTAATTGCATCGAATTTAGATCAAAATCCAATTCATTGACA
>CAIGRT010197755.1:0-21934 GCA_903798405.1 Fraxinus platypoda | reverse complement strand
AATTTAAAACATCTAACCTTAATTTTGAAATGTGTATAAGTAAAAGTAGGATTTATGTATTCTTCCCTTAATTCATTCTATTCATATACTCATTTACGACGACTAGTCAACGTTGAATGTTAATTAATTTAAAATTAATATTAGAAAATATATACATGACAATAAATGTTAAATTATTTATTTAATTTTCAATTAAGTAAAATTGGAGGTTAATTAATATATACAGACTTGAATAATGAAATACATTCTTGAATGTGATATTCTAATTAACTTATAATTAGAATTAATAATACTGAAATATATAAATGAAAATTAATATTAATTAAATGCATGTAAATTCTAATTAATTGAGAATTAATAATGGGACATTTCATACATTGATGAAAGAAAACATATGAAATAAATTTGTCAAATGTACATATATATTGATGATAATTAAATGGTTAAATAAATTAAATATATATTAAAAATAAAAAATAAAGTATTATTAAAATAATTGAATTATAGTATGCCTAAAATCGTCCCAACAATGATTCTCACTTGATATGATATTTAATATATTATAGATAAATAAAAAACGGAATTCGGATTTTTTTGTGTATCATCTCACAAAACAAGAATATAAACGAATATCTTAAAGAAACAAACAAGAACATTATGGTGTGGGACAGAAGACAAGAACGGCACACTGGTGAACTTATTGTATAATTCATGTAAATATAAATGAAAATTACAAAAAATGAATTTCTTTATATTCTAAGAAAAGATGATTAATTTCTGTAAAATAGTACGAAGTCCCAAAATACGAGCGACACTTCAATTTTATAGGCATTTTTGCTCTCATGGATCGTCTTTATCTTACTTTCGTCTGAATGAATGAATATTTTGAGAAATAATACCAAAATTATATAATATATCATAATGTAAGTATGGACGACATGATTTCATAAAAAATTATATCCATCAAATAATTACAAAATCTAATATAAAATTGAATGAAAATAGAAATTACAATTTATATTAGAAACAAATATATATTTGACAAGTTAAGATGAATGAATATAGAATGCTCCGAAAGATTTTTACTTTTAAGCCCATGTTTGAGCCCCATTCTTTCTCCTTTTCTCCCATTCATTTTTCTACAGTACTCATTTTCAACCACACATTCTCCAAATAAAATAATATTACACACAAATCTAAAATTTTTCATCACTTTTCCACCACACATTCTCCCATCAATCACTATTCAAAAACTAATTCTTCCTAAAAAATGGGGGTCAAACACGTGTTAAGTCGGACCAACAAATATATGTTTATTTTGTTTGGTAGATATTTTTTGAGAAATATAACTTGTAAATTTTTTTTTTTTTTTAAATTAGGAAAAATAATCATGTATTCACTGTTCATATACAAAATTGTTTTATTGAAATAATGTGTGATTAAAAAAAGGAAATTCAAGAAAAATGAGGCCATACTTAGCAGTGGCAAAAAAGTTCGGAGGCTCGGATGGCTCGGGCTTGGTGGAACCGAGCCCAGGCTCGGGCCGAGCCCCACTTTGGGGAGTCGGCTCGAGCCCGGGCCGACCCGTGGCCCGGNGTCGGCTCGAGCCCGGGCCGACCCGTGGCCCGGACGAGCCTCCATTAAAAAAAACAAAAAAAAAAAAATATATTTTTTTGAAGCAGCAAGCTTTCTGCCTTGTAACAGCAAGCTGCAGGGCAGCAGCAAGCTTGCTGCAACAGGCAGCTTGCTGCCTTTGCAGGCAGCTCGACTCGGGCCGAAAAAAGCTCGGTCCAAAAAAGTTCGAACTCGGTCCGAACTTTTTTTTCCCAACTCGACTCGTTGCCACCGCTAGCCATACTTTGGCTTGAAAAGCTCTATTTGACTTCAGTGAAATTAAAGCTTAAAAAATAGTAAAAAAGTGAAAATTACAAAAAATGAAAATAGTAAAAAATAAAAATAAAAAACAGCACGTCACCTGAGCCCTCTTTCCTTTTCTCCATGTATAATTGAAAGAAACCCTAGTTCTTTCCGTCTCTCTGCAAATCCAGGCTTTTCTTGGTTGTTCGATCCTTCATAGAAAATCCTGAAATCCCATATATATTGCTTTGATTCTTGCACATACAAATACTAGGAAGTAGTGATATTAATTTAGATAAATATGTATAGAGATCGAGTGGGAGGGGGGTCATCCAAGGGAGGTGACATGCTGGATCGGAAGCGAATCAACGATGCGTTGGACAAGCACTTGGAGAAGTCTTCACCTTCTACCTCCAGGAACAAGCCCTCGGCCGTCGCTGTACCCTCCGCCGCTGGGAAGCATCTCGATCAGCGTGACACTCGCTCCTCGTCCACCCTTGCCACCAACAAGAACAAGTTCTCTAACAGTATGTGATTTTTTTTGAATATTGGATTTTGTGGTTAATTTTTTGGTTTGTTTTTGGAATTTCTAGTGGCCTTTTTAGAGGAAATATAGTTGGTTGTTCTGATTGGAAGATTGATAACTGATTTATGTTTGTCGTTGCAATCTTGAAAAGTTTTTATTTTATTTTCAAAAAATATTTATTTGCTAAAAGTAAAGAATCCTTTTAAAAAACCAATTTCATTCTACGGATACTTCAATTTTTACTTATTTTAGTAAAAAGTGTTCTGTTGCTGGCGTTCTCTAGATCATGGGCTAAAATAATTTCGCTTTAGAGCTTTGCGGGAGTGTAGCATTGAAGTGGAGTTGGAATTTAAGGCAGTATTTTAATCTGTTGAAAAGTTCACTTTGCTTTTTGATTCTGGTCGAGTCTGATATGAAATTTTGTGGAGAAGAGTTGAGAATATGGAAGTCTGTAGTTAAAATAGTTTACGTGTATATGACGGTTTGAATTAAATTTTTGTTTGCTAACAAATGAATGGACGGATGTCTATATGCCAAGTCATATCAGCAATGTTGTTGATGGGGTTTCATGTGTTTATCGTCTGTGTGTCACTAAAATGAAATGAATGTTGATGTTTTATAATTTTGGGAGTTTTGCGCTGTAGTGATGGCTTTCAGCTTTTATCAGCATAAATCAAATGCTTTATCATCTTGTGTTTCAGTTGCTTGCATAGTTATATCTCAAAATATGAAACATTACTCCTCATATTTCTGGTATGTGAATACAATTAGAATATACATAAACACTTATGTTTGTAGATAGATTAGTAATGTATACAGCAATATTGATAGTTCTGACCATGTATGCATGTATGTTGGGATGGTGTATAACATAGATTTATGCATATGCTTTGATCAAGGGAAATCAGATTGTAATGCTGACGTTAACCTCCTTTTCAGATGAATCCGAAACAGATAGTGAAGAATCTGATGTTAGTGGTTCAGATGGGGATGATACATCCTGGATTTCGTGGTTTTGCAACTTGCGGGGAAACGAGTTATTTTGTGAAGTTGATGATGAATACATTCAAGATGATTTCAACCTTTGTGGGTTGAGCAGTCAAGTTCCATATTATGATTATGCACTTGACCTTATTCTGGATGTTGAATCCTCCCATGGTAAGCTTTTTAGCATGTTTAGTCATTTTTCTGGCTGCTTAGAGGAAAATTCTTGGGTTGATTGTGTGCTTTTGCAGCTGTAGTTCTTTTCTGACTCTGGTTAACTTGGCTGCAGATCTAAGTTTCAATATTTTTCTATTTAAAAAGAAAATATCTGTATTTTTACAAAATTGGACATAATTAATCAAAACCTAAGAGATCCTTGCTTGGTGCAACTGTAGCATGTTTATCCTTTTCACAAACACAGATCGGTCTGACTGTAAAATCTGTAAAACCAAAAACACAGCGTGTCAGCACACATAAGAAGGGAATGAATGAAAGCGATGTAAATGCACTTTTCATGTTCGGGAGTGATTGGTAATTAGAGGGAACGAGTTGAGGACTAATTTAGTTGTTGTATCATAATGCTGTGGAAATGAGTTGGGCTGATGTACATGTTAGCATCTGTTTCTTTTTATTTATTTATTTTTTGGGGGTGGTGCGAGGTGAGTAGAGATTAAGCCACAAAGCTGTTAGGTAGTCTTAAGTTATGAGATGGTTGGTTTCTATTGTAATTAATAAAGGGCCTTTGGAGATTGGATCATTGGCCCAAGTAAAAAAATTAGGTATATCCTTTTAAGCAATATAGTTATACTTTTACCAGACGCATTATCTTTCGTTGGGTTTTCCTCAGTTGCGACCTGTCTTAATTAAATGTAGTAGATGTGGAAAAAATAGCTAACCTGAGACTTAGTTCAAACTGATATCTAGGAGTTTGATTGTAATTTTCTAAAAAGATTTACACGCGCTTTTCATGATCATACATATTTCAGCTTCTGCACGAAGCTTTGGTGCAATCTTAAGGGATAATGTGTTGTAATCATAACCTGACATTGTCCAGATGCCTCTAGTGAAAGTAGAATTCAGGTTTAGTCTTGAAAGAAAATTTCTTTCCGATTTCTTGTTAGTAGTTGACTAGGTAAAATGAAAAGGATTCAATTTCTAGTCTAAAATGAAATAAGCAGACTATAATTAGCTGTATTTTATGAATTCAATTTTTTTGTTAAGAAAGAAATATATCTATTTCCTAGCTTTTTTTTTCTCTATTGAATGCAGTAACATGGATTCTTGTTGGTTGTGAAAACCGAAAAGGCGAAAACTCTGGTTGAATATATTATGGCTACTTACACTAAAATAACACCAGAAATTTAATGTCGTCAAGCAATTTTTATATTGTTGCAATGAAAATATTCTTTAGATTATTATTATTATTATTATTTTAATTTAAAGCATAGAGTACCATAAAATCTGGACTTCTCTAATTTCATAGGAGCTTTTCCTTCTTAGATTTTGCCAATTCAGAACTTCTAAGATGCTCTAGCATGCATGAGAATTGCATTGTGTCTCTCAACTCAAGTTTCCTCCTGCCTCACATTGGGTTTGTACAGTTAAACATGTGGAAGGATTGTGATTATTAGGATGACTTTTCACTCAGTATTTAGTTTCCTCGGCTCCTCTCAATCTTAACCACTACGACTGGGAACCATCATAGATGAAGCTTTCTTTTATGGAGTGCGGGGGCAAAAACTCAAATCGGATAAAGGGCGAAGGGTAGGGGAGGAAATGTTGTTCCACTAGCTTCTTATATGTGATCTTTTACATATTATACAACAACTATGTGGCTTTAAGTTCATCATCTGAATTGAAATCTGGATCGGAATCGAATAGGCTTGGAATCACAACCAGAATGAAAAAAATATATATATACCCAATTTGGTTCAACCAGAAATCTGATAAAAAATTGTTATTTTGTTTTGACTATGAAATGGAATTAGAATTTAGAACGATCTACATTTGCCCACTGTTCGCAGGGGAAAAATTGAAGATTCTTTTGGTGAGCAAGTATATAATTTGACAACCTATTATAATATAAGTATAAGAGAGAGAAAATTTACCTAAGATATAAATAAGATAAAAAAGAACTTTTGACTTCTTTCTGAAGTTGGCTGGACGAGTCTCTGTCTGAAGGATCGCGAAGACTCTTAGGTTTGGTTATATCTAGAATAGGACCTATCAAGCTGAGAGAGGTGTATGCGAACTAGCATCTGCATGGAATCTTATCCCGGGATGCATTGTTTGGTGTGTGTGGAAGGAAATGAACAACCGATGCTTTGAAGACCAAATACGGACCACAGAGCAATTTAGAGAATTTTTTTATCAAACTTTGTATACTTGGTTTAATGCAGCGACTAGCAATCCTATAGAGGGGTTGCCTAACTTTATATCTTTTTTTTCTTGTTTGAACTGATAAAACACTTCCTGTGTATTCTTCTTTGATTAATAAAATTTTATGATTATCTATAAAAAAAAAAAAAAACTAAACAATACCTTTAGTGTCAAAAGATTTTTCTTATTGGGAGAGTATCGTATAAGCTTTACATTATAATATCATCTAAGGTTTACATTATAATTTTTCTTATGATCGCTAAAAATGCTGTCCAGTCAAAGAAAAAGACACTACAGATTTGTTCAACTATGTGAAGTTTAATTTGAAAGGCAATGAAGGATTGTTATTTTTGTTCATTGGGAGCCAATTTTGCATGCTAAAAAGAATAAGCACTTGTAAGCACATTTTGCCCTCTAGGCTCTTTTAGGATTTAACAGCTCATAGAGTAGAAATAAGCTAGGTATCCAAGCTCTTCAATAATGCTAATAATCACTAATGTCTCTAATTATTTAAGCTTACTAGCTAGGCAAAGTCTTTACAATTGTTTAACTATGCAAAGGTTCTTGTGCTTATATACTATCCCTAACACCTTGCTTGATAAAAAAAGATCTTACATGAGGTTTCGCTTTTTGCCTTTTCTTTTGTCCAACATTGTGAAAAATTGAGGGTTTGGTGGTGCAAATGCTGTGAACATGTATAGTGAGACGATCTTTCTGTGCCTTATCATAAGCAATTAGAAGACTGTTTTACCACTTTGGAACTTATATCTATTGTCCTCACAAGTAAATAGCCTCTCAATATTATACATTTTTATCAATATGAGCTGTTTTCAGTTGTGTCTCCGAGCTCGCCCATAATTTTTTTTCTGGCTGGGGTGTTTTCCCAAATGCCAACAGGCATTACAACTGCTGATTGCAACAATTACAGTCTTTATATGCTTTCGTTAATTTAGGTGCCTTCATTAACTAAGGGTTCTATTATACATTTGATAATTATGTCTATAACCCAATTCGTTTCTTCTTACTAGAATTTTATATGTTAGTTGTCATTGACCCATCTTCATCTCCCCACTTTTAATCCCAAATATGATTTTGGAGATAATGTTTTCTCTATTATGGTCACATAGGTGACATGTTTACTGAGGAACAGAATGAGTTGATTGAATCAGCCGCTGAGATGTTGTATGGCCTTATTCATGTACGATATATTTTGACGAGCAAGGGAATGGCTGCAATGGTAACATTAGAAGCCATATTATTTTTTTGATTGGCTTTCTTGTTATTTTCAGTTATCTCATTTAACTTCTTGAGATGGTACTGCTACAGTTAGAGAAGTATAAAAACTATGACTTTGGAAGATGTCCAAGGGTTTACTGCTCTGGACAGCCTTGCCTTCCAGTTGGACAATCAGACATTCCACGTTCAAGTACAGTGAAGTTGTACTGTCCCAAGTGTGAAGATATTTACTACCCTCGATCTAAGTACCAAGGCAGTATCCTAATAGCATTTCTAGACTTTTATCCTCTGTTTCTTTTGCCTTCTTATTTGAATAGGGTGCATGGATATGCTAATCACAAGGATACGCACACATGCACACAAAATGAATTCACCACCCCCATCTAAGGACTTATTAGCTAGAAGGGAAACAAAATTTATATACTCTTTTTTTTGGGGGTGGGGGGGTGTGAATATCAATGCTTGACAAAGGCAAAACACCACCCATGATTCTTGTTAAATTAGCATAATGACTCGACTGGTACTCACTTCATACTTGACTGAAGATTTAACTCTATTACTAACAATACTTGTTGCTCGCCTTTTGACCTTCCATTATGCTGACCTGAGACATTTTAAATTCTTCTGTACTATTTAAGCCATTCTCATTAGCCTGATTTTTGCAAATTTCTTTTTTTCATCGAGTGTTGCACTTTTCTCATTCATAACATTGTATCTTGTAAAGATTTCTTATGGAATGCTATATTTCCGGAATATTGATTGACAAAAAAAAATTGGTAGATTTCTTAGATAATGCACAAAGCCATGACAGTTCTGGAACAATTTGTCAGTAAATTACACTTTTGAATGCTTTCCTTGATTCCCTTAGATATTGATGGAGCTTACTTTGGAACCACATTCCCTCATCTCTTCTTGATGACTTACGGACACCTCAAGCAACAAAAACCGACACAGAGCTACGTCCCACGAGTATTCGGCTTCAAGCTTCATAAGCCTTGATGAAGAAGTTTTCAATCGCACCATGTCATCTCAATTTTCCTTGCCAGTAACCGGTTCTCCTTAGGCTTCCACGATGTTCGAGTGGTTGTAACTGACCAGGCAAAGAACGACAGCTATTCATTTGTGGAAATTGATGAAAAAGCAATTCTGGTGTCTTTTAGGCAAATTTGTCGTTAAAAATTTGTCTCTGAAATCAACAGAGCATATGTAAGTTTTGTTACTGTTTGAAATGTTATTCTATTTCGCGTGTGCATAATTATTCGCAAACATTATAATATGAATATTATGATTCTATCATTTAAAATAGATTTTGTTCTTCCGTTTTCTTTCCGTTTTGTCTGTGGTTCGCTCGTGGTTTGCCGGCGGTTTTGGTGGGTGGCGTCTAGCTCTATTGTTGGTTTTTTTTGGGACCCTGGACATCATACCAAAGTCGACAATTAGGACGACTTTTGTGTGGTGCCGCTTCGTTTTGTGTTGTGCTCAGTCTGGGTCCTCTTCGTTTTGTGTTGTGCTGACGGTCACCGAAGAGGTTCTTGGCTTGGTCGCACCTTAGGGCTAGTGCTGACCGTGAGTGGTGGACGAGGTATGGCCGAAGCTGTACGGCCAGTGGAGGTGGTTTTTGTGCGTGAGCTTGGTACTCGTGTCGCCCGTTGTCGCGATGTCGTTGCCTGTCTGGGACGAGCAGTCGGGCCTCTTTGTCGTCGGCTTCTGTTCTGTTTTGTTGTTTTTTTCTGTGTTGTTGTGTTGTTTTATTTGTATTTGTGGTGTTTGGTTCTTGGACTTTGAGTCCAATGTTGAGACTAGCTTTTTAGACCGCTCTCCCTCTTTTCGGAGAGGTTTAGAAGTTTAGACAATGTCCGTCACTTTGTGTGCGGGGGTGCTCAAGTGCAGATGCATAGTTTGGCTTTTAGTCGGGTTTATCCTGTATTGTTAAGTCACAGTTGTAACTTTGTTTTGGTGAATGAAGTCCATTTCCAAAAAAAAAATAAAAATGGATTTTGTTATTTTCAAGTTATACTATTTTTGATATTAAATGGGACGGTACAAATTAACGTTGTGTCAATTTATATAATAGACAAGGTCGAACTTGAGAACCCGAGTTATTATTATGAGGTCCCATAATTAAATGTTTTGCAAGTATAGAAATACTACTATTTAAATAAAAAATATATCTATATTTAAATAAAGACTGTACAATCTAAAAGATAGAAGTGCAAAATAAAACCTCTCACAACGTGAGAGAATAGGCTAACATAATGTTTAGTCATCTTACGTTTTGAGATGCAAAATTAATAATCAAACAATTTGAATTAAATTTTTTCAACATATATATAGTTTTTTATAGAAATCATAAATCTATTCAATCTCTCTAGATTTTTGAGGCCCTCGGCCCTTGCCTAGGTGGCTTGAGCTTAGGGCAGTCCTGATAATAGAAATAACTAAATTAGAGTTTGAAAGCAAGCTTTTGGTGAGTCATGTTAAAGACGCGAATTAACTTCCCTACCCGTAGGTACCAATGCTTCAATACGATTTCAAGATAAATCCCTTGTATTCACGTTGAAATTATGTCATAAATCAAAATTGTATGTGGGAGTCAAATGAAAAGTTCGGGAATTGTTTGATCCTTGAGCTCTATAGATTTATATGTAATTATTGCAAGTGAAGATATTCTACAATTTGTAAATATTCAACTCAAAAGTAAATGAGAATAAGTGATAGTTGATATTCACGCAAGAATATCCACTTTAAGCCACTGTTTGGTGGGGGAATTAAAACCAGATTTTTAATATATTTTAATAAAAATTGATGAAATATGTGGTTAGAAGGTTGTGTCATATAAAATGTGGTTAAAATTAGTTACTGATTTTGATTTAGATTAAAATTTGAATTTTAATTTCAACCAAACAAGGGGCTAAATTTAAATAGAATGTTTGAAAACAATGTTTGAGCTTCATTGTTTGGAGAATGTGTAGTTGAAAACGAGTTTGACGAAAAATAATTTTTTTAAAAAAATATGGGCTTAAACAAGGGCTTAATGATCCATTCAGAGACAAAGAGGTAAGTTCGGGGAAATAGGATTATTGTTGAAGGATATGGACTCTAGAATTGTTGATGTCATTTGAGAATCGAAAAATGATTTGGGACTCGATTACAATATTTGAAAATATAAAAAACCAAACTGTAAATTTAGAAAAAGCTGATGTTTATAATTCTGATACATGATGGCATTAATAATAATTCACGATGGCCAATGAGGTGAGAACTACTTGATATGCACTCCACGTAGAGCACCACATGATAGGTTGTCTACCCCTACATGCTGTCTACCACTATAAGGCCCTCTACGTTCACATAAGCCATCTACCACCATGATGTCACCTACCCCATGAGACCCTCTACGTTCACATAGGCCGTCACCACTATTAGGCCGTCGACCATCATGAGACCGTCTACCACCATGAGGTCATCGACCCTCATGAGGCCGCCTACCACCATGAGGCATTCTACGTTCATACAGGCCATCTAACCCCCATGAGGCCGTCGACCCCCATGAGGCCCTGTACGTTTACATGAGTCGTCTACCACTAAGAGGTCGCCACCACCAAGAGACCCTCTACGTTCACATATGCCGTCTACCACTATGAGGCCGTCAACTACCATGAGACCGTTGACCCCTGTGAGGTCGCCTACCACTATAAGACCCTCTACGTTCACATAGGCCGTCTATCACCATGAGGCCGCCTACCAATATGAGGCCGTCAACCCGCATGAGGTCGTCTACCACCATGAGGCCCTCTACGTTTACATAGGCCGTCTACCACTATGAGGCCGACACTACACTTAACCATACAAATGGCAATAAGCTGGACGGGAACCGCTCAACGGCAAACGTGGGCACAACCAGCCGCTTGAGGAGTGGGGGTCATCCTATCAGAACGTGGGGGAAGTTGGAAGATTTACGTGGGACTCGTGGCACCATTAACTGCTGAACGAGTACGTTGCATCAGGTGCCTATAAATACCCCTAAGGTGAGAAATGTATGACTCTCTTGAAACCCGAACTGTCTGAATTACAATTATATTATCTTCATACTTTCCTAAACCAACTACTGATTCTCACACCGGAGGTACAACGGGGGAGAAAACCCTGACCTCATTTTGCAGGTAGCATTCACTGATAGGAGCAACCGGAACACCCTACACGTCAAGGAGAATACATAGATTTATCTCGCTACAATTTCATTGGCGCCATCTCTGGGAAACCATTGAACAAAAAAGCTACGTCAAGGAGACGGACTAGGAGTGAAATGCGTATGGTCAAAAATACAGCAGAGATGGAGTCGAAATTTGTCGCAAGGGGTCACGACCTGCCACCGTATGTAACGCAGAGCTAATTCAGTGCCCTGGAAACTCAATTGGCAACCATGATGGCCCTTTTGCAGAGTCAAATGCAGAAAGCCACAGCCCCACCACAGAACCCGTCGGATGTCGTACGCGAGCAACAGCTTCAAGTGGTGCAAACGGTTATCCCGCCTGTTACTCAGCCAACAGTAGAGGACTTAGGGGCTGCAGAGGTTGCATTTTCGCAAATTCACCAACCCATGATGGACTTGGAAATGAAGATGGAGGAGATGATGGCCTAGAAAATAGATGATGCATTAACCAAGAGGAAGGATAGGTGAAGGCAAATGATTTTGGAAGAAGATCCTTTTGCACCTGAAATCATGGCAGTTCCCTTACCGAAAGGCTTTAAATAGCCAATGATAGAAGCATACAATAGAGTTACAGATCCGCTTGACCATTTGCGAACCTTCGTTGATTTAATGAGGCATTATGCAGCCTCAGACGCAGTGATGTGCCAGTCCATTCCCCCGACACTCAGAAGAGAGGCTAGAGACTGGGAGGCCACCTTGGCACCCAGGTCTATAAAGACTTTTGATGAGCTTTCCCGGAGTTTTGTGGCATACTTCATGAGTAGCAAAAAGAAGCGGAAGATGGCCATTGGATTGATGCAGGTTGTGCAAGAGAAAAACGAATCTTTGCAGGAGTATTGGCTAGGTTCAGCCGGGCGACACTTGGTATAAAGGACTTTCAAATGTCTACAGTGGTAACATCGTTAATGAATGGGATGCGGAACCGGGCCTTTAAGATATCACTCGCCAAAAACTCCCCAGAATCTATATATGACTTGTCGAAAAAGGGTGACAAGTATGTTGATGCAGAGGAAGCAGAGAAGGTCGCTAAAATTCTCAGAGAAGGATGGGAGGCAGAAAGTCATAAGCGAAAGATAGGTGATGAGTGAAAACCAGTTGATAAAGACAAGCCGAGGAATGAGCGCATAAACATGGGGTACACTCAAGATCGGTCGGTTAGGCAGAGACGAGAGAAGGTCAAAGCCTTCACCCCTTTAAATACTCAGCGGGCCAAGATATTAATGGAAATTCGGGACATCAAAGAGCTCGATTGGCCGAGATCGATGGCGGCGTCTTCCAATAAGAGAGACAAGAGCAAGTACTGCCATTTCCATAAAGACCATGGGCATGACATAGAAGAACGCATCCATTTGAAGGAGGAGATCGAGCGCCTCTCGAAGCAGGGTTTTTTTTACTAAGTACGCGAGGAATGATCGAGGCAAGCAGAAGGTTGATGACCGACCATCGCCTAGGGTCGGTGTTATAAATGTAACTATTGGAGGGATCACAGCTTGATGGGACTCAAACTCGGCTAGAAAGAGCTATGCACTCACAGTCGGGGTTTGTTCCATTCAGAAAAAGGCCAGGTTCAATCAAAGGATCACTTTTAGTGAGGAAGATTTAATAGGCGTGGTAACCCACCATGATGATGCATTGGTGACAGTCGGCAACATAGTGGACTACGATGTCAAGAGGGTGTTGGTTGATGGTGGTAGCATAGCGAACGTTCTTACTTAGGAAGCATTTGTGGTATTGAAAATTTCGTTGGAAAAGGTGAAAGCAGTATCCACCCCTCTCCAAGGATTCAGAGCCGGAGGGAGTTGTGGAATTGCCAGTGACATTGGGTACTTACCCCGCAAATGTGGTGATCTTGATAAACTTTTTGGTTGTTAAGACCCACCATGGCGCATAATGCAATCTACGATCGACCCATGCTGAATGCTGTTGGGGCTATTCCCTCCACTTACCACCAAGTGATGAAATTTCCAACCAGTCGTGGTGTGGGTGTGTGAGGGGGTGATCAACAGTCTTCGAGGAAGTGTTATGTTGACAGTATACGGATGAAGGGATCTCCACCAGTTATGATGTTGGACTTTGAGCATCCGAGGGGGCGAATTGAGCCCCTCGATACTACGAAAAAAAATTAGTGGCAGGAGGGCCTGAATTTAGCGGGGGCCGAATTGGGAAGGACCGTATGAGGTGATCCGAAACCTTGAAAATGGAGCTTACAGCTTAAAGGACTTGAAAGGAAAATAACGGCAGGCCGTGGAACACTGAGCATCTCAAGAAGTATTATTAGTAGACCAACATGGAGGGATTTCGAGTTGCATGATGCTTTCTTGTAAATGTAGTCGCTAGGAATTTCATTTTCTTTTCCGATGTAATGATCTCTTGAAAATATAGTAGCAATGATGTTTGACTAGTATTCTTGATGTAATGCGTGCTACATACACACTTTATTGAAATTGTTTAATGAAACGCCTGGATGGCCGCAGATGATGAGGGCGCTAAGGAAGGGTCAGCCTAACTGGGACGTCCCGGTGCGCCCACTGAGTCCCTAAATCATGGCAAGTTAAATATTATTACGAGATCTTGATTTGTGATTGGTTGAAGCAAATACTATAAATCTTCCCTACTACCTCGAAGATCGCTCAACACGTAACGGTGAGCAACAAAGCCAAGAAATTGGTTAGCTCAAAAATCGTTCTAAGGGCTGGTGATTATCACCAGAACTTATATCCTACTGCCTTGAAGATCGCTCAACACATAGCGGTGAACAACAAAGTCAAGAAATTGGTTAGCTTAAAATCATTCTTAGGGCTGGAGATTATTACCAGACCCTATACCCTACTGCCTTGAAGATCGCTCAACACGTAGCGGTAAGCAACAAAGCCAAGAAATTGGTTAGCTCAAAATCGCTCTAAGGGCTGGTGATTATCACCAGAACTTATATCCTACTGCCTTGAAGATCGCTCAACACATAGCGGTGAACAACAAAGTCAAGAAATTGGTTAGCTTAAAATCACTCTTAGGGCTGGAGATTATTACCAGACCCTATACCCTACTGCCTTAAGATCGCTCAACACATAGTGGTGAACAACAAAGTCAAGAAATTGGTTAGCTCAAAATCGCTCCAAGGGCTTGTGATTATCACCAGACCCTATACCCTACTGCCTCGAAGATTGCTCAACACATAGCGGTGAGCAACAAAGCCAAGAAATTGTTTAGCTCAAAATTGCTCTAAGGGCTGGTGTGAGTTTTCAAAACCAAAAATGGTTAAAGCTCAAAATCACCGGACCCTGCATTCAACAACCTAAGATCGTTTGACATACAGTGGCGAGCAACAAAGATAAAAAAAGATCAGTTAGCTCGAAATCACTCTAAAGTCTGAGAAAGAACCTTAAAAACCAAAACTTGGTTAAGGCCCAAAATCATGCTCCGCATTTGACATAGCCCAAGGGGTTAGGTTGAAAACAATGAAACCGATAGATTTGTAACAAGCGCGATTGAGTTCTACGGTCGAGGTAGGGGGCCTTCAAATCTATGAATTGGTTGAGGCCCCAAACCATTAGACCTTGCATCCTACTGTTCGATAAAGGATAGCAATACCAATAAAACCAGTCAAAGATCGGCAAATGAAATGTGAAAGGTAAAATTACAATCGGGTTTGGCACCAACGCACGTGGGTCAATCGCGTGGCATTCGACTTACGCCTGTGCAATCAGGAACCCACCCGCTAGCTGTCTTGCCTGCTAGCTATTACAATCAAATAGGAAGAGTTGTGCAAGGATGAGCAAATAAACTCTCACATATCGGTAAACGATACAAATAATACAAGATAGATATAAAGGAAAAATGAATCGTTGGGCCTAGGGGCTCTATAAACATAGTGGTCCACACACTCATATTTTCTAAGTGACTTTTCCAATTTAGATGGGGAATTATAAAGACTATAGCACTTTGGGATCTCAAGAACTACTAACTCACCCGTCAGATCTCGTTTGATTTCAAGATTTTGGTTCAAAATTTTGGTTGAGCCAATATGTTGTTTTTGGGAGACTCGGTTGAAAAGTGTGAGGTTCGGCCAAATGTATCGAAATATCGAGCTCATGGAGGAGTCCACCAACGTGAAGAGGAGACCCAACGGGGCTGGTCGAAGGACGGCCGCCCCTTGACCAGCCATGAGGCTGGTTGATCGCCGACCAGCCTCTATGCTGGTCGAAGATCGACCAGCAATGGTCGATGAACGACCAACAGCCATAATCGACTGTCGACCAGCCTTGCTGGTCGGTTGGGAAACTTCGACCGGCCAATCTAAGGATGGGTCGGTCGATTGACTTGCCTCCCCTTCCCCACTCACGCTTTCGCTGAATGAAGAGGTAATGTTGGTTTTATACATAATAAATGAAAAAAAAAATTTAACCAACACAGAAAAAGTGAAGATGCTACCCCTTGTCGATAAACATCGACGAGGGATAAAAGGGCTAGTGATACAAGATGACATTAATAATTTTCCAAGATGGCCAATAAAGTGAGAACTACTTGATATGCACTACATGTAAAGCACCACATGATAGGCCATCCACCCCTACAGGCTGTCTACCACTATGAGGCACTCTACGTTCACATAGGCCATCTATTACCATGAGGCCGTCGACCCCATGAAGCCGCCTATCACCATGAGGCCTTCTACGTTCACATAGGCCGTCTACCACTATGAGGCCCTCTACGTTCATATAAGCTGTCACCACTATGAGACCCTCTACGTTCACAAGTCGTCTACCACCATGAGGCCCTCTACATTCACATAGGCAGTTTACCGCTATGATGCCGTCGACCACTATGAGGCCGCCTACCACCATGAGGCCGTCGACCCCCATAAGACCCTCTACGTTCACATAGGCCGTCTACCACTATGAGACCGTCGACCCCCATGTGACCCTCTATGTTCATATAGGCCGTCGACCACCATGAGGCCGTCAACCACCATGAGGTCCTCTACGTTCACATAGGTGTCTACCACTATGAGGCCGGCGACCACCATGAGACCGTTGACCCCTATGAGGTCGCCTACCACCATAAGGCCCTCTACGTTCACATATGTCGTCAACCACCATGAGGCCGCCTACCATTATGAGGCCGTCAACCACCATGAGGTCGCCTACCACCATGAGACCGTCTACCACTATGAAGTCGACGCTACACTACGCTTAGCCATACAAATGGCAATGAGCTGGACGGGAACCGCTCAACGACAAACGTGGGCACAACCAACCTCTTGAGGAGTGGGGGTCATCCCATCAGAACGTGGGGAAAGTGAGAAGATTTATGTGGGACACGTGGTACCATTAACTGCTGAACGAGTACGTTACATCAGGTGTCTATAAATACCTCTAAGGTGAGAAAGGTATGGCTATCTTGAAACTCGAACTGTCTGAATTACAATTATACTATCTTCCTACTTTTCTAAATCAACTACTAATTCTCACGTCCGAGGTACAACGGGGGATAAAGCCTCAGCCTCATTTTGCAAGTAACATTCACTGATCGGAGCATCCGGAACCCCCTACACGTCAAGGAGAACGCAGTGGTTTATCTCACTACAATTTCAAATACTTAGAAGTGAGGTATCATTTTGAAGATGATCATAAGTTGTATATGAAGTTTACATATACAACTTTACAGCTAGAGAAACAAACAACAAAGTATTTTTTTTTTATAGTTTTGCTACAAAAACTATCATTCCATCTATTAAAAACATTCATAAAAAATGTGATTATATTTTAACAATAGTTTATTTTTCTTTTGTTTATCTATATTTTCTATTACTTTTTTCAGTTTATCGTTGATTAATCATCACATAACTACAATAATGTGTCTGTCAGTGATTTCGTTGGCCACGACATGCGTCCGTCAAATTTTTTAAAGTTGAGTTATTGAGCGATGGATTAGATAACGATTCGATAAGTTCAGTGACCATTCGAAAAACTTTTAAAGTTTTGATGGCTAATATGATAATGATTTGATAAGTTCGGTGACCATCCGAAAAAAGATTAAAATTTAATGGTCAATAAAAAATATTGTGCAAGGTCCGATAGGCCTTTTGATTTTTAACTAGCATGTATGATTTGATAAGTTCAGTGACCATTCGAAAAAAAAAACTAAAATTTAATGGTCAATGAAAAATATTGTGCAAGGTTCGATAGGCCTTTTGATTTTTAACTCGCATGTTGCAGAAGATTGGGAGTCTCCATTTACACATTATTCAGCTGCTAAAACTCAATTACTGATTCTATGTTGCAAAACTTGATGTGCAGGATGAAATCAGTAGAGTTGAAGGGGTTTTTTTAGTGTAGGTATTCGGTTTTAGAAAACAGATTAATGATGGAAAAAGGAAAAATTGGAAGATAAAAAGTAAAACCAGAAATGAGATGAATTCGGGTGGAAGTGTGAGATTTGGGGTGAATTGTAGTGTACCATTTCTCTTGGATAGTTGAATCAAATAGATCCATGGTTTGGGTTGATTGTGGTTCCAGGAGAATTGAACAAAAACAAAGACTGATGATCTTTTTTTTTTTTTAATGAAACTATTGATTCCATATTCAATAATGGAACCGAACCAAAACAAAAAATTTTAAATTATAAATACAGATTTAATTAGAGTTCGTTCATCATTCATAAATGGATTATAAATGAATCTTGTGTCTGCTCTTTAACTTGAAAGCCACGTGATACTGGTGGCAAAGAAAGGAGGTAGCGAACAGAGGGGCAGAGCCCATTAAGATCCAGTGCAGCATGTACTTTTGGGCCCAATCCAATCACTTTTAATTTTTTTCCTAAACAATATAAAAGAGCCTCTTTGATGGCACTGTTCATTAAACAGCTGTCGACAAATTACATCGTCAACCTATACGATGTCGTATGTTGTGTTTATTTCATTTCCCCTTCATTTTCCACTCCGTGAAACCTTTCTCACCTTCGCCCTGAGAAACCTTTCATTTCCCCTTCATGCCTACTCCTTCATTCCCCACTCGTGCGACATTTCCCACTGTTTCGCCCTGAGAAGCCTGTGTTTCACTTTTTGGAAAAGTAAAAATTGTTGTTTAGCCTGTGTTTTACTGTCTGTAAAAGCAAGACTGTCAAAGCAACTCTCAAGGTTTGTCTATTTTCTTTCAGGTTGGGTGTAAGATGTTTTCAGTGTTATTGTCTTTTTCCTGAATTGGGTAGGTAATTTCCGGTTAGGGTTGTGGGAAATTTGAATTGGTGATGAAGAGGTTTGAATTTTTATGAGATTGAAAACTTTTTAGGGCTCAAAGGTTTTGATTGATTCAGTATTGGTGATGAAGGGGTTTGAATTTTTATGAGATCGAGAATTTTAGGGCAAAGTAATTCCTGGGTTAATTGGACAATTTTTGTGAATTGGGTTGGTAATGTCCGGTTAGGGTTGTGGGAAATTTGAATTGTTCTCTTATTTGTTTCAATGGTGCAATCTTTGTCTGCTTCTACAAATTGCCAAAATATTCTTATGGATTCTCCCACAATTTCCACTAGCATGACATTTGTGACAACATTTTCTTCTCTATGTTTCTTTCTTGCCTTGCATTTTTCTTTAAATCTGTCCTTTGTTGGAAAAAACTGTCTTATATTAGAAGATATTTACAAGCTATATCACGGAAGAAAACTTATATTACGAGTATGGATACATAGATTGTACAACTAATGATTTTTGTGCACACTACATGTAATGTGTGTATGGGCTTCTGGATTGAGCCAGCAGCCATGACAGTCGCAATTAAGATTAGGGGCACGTTTGGTAGGCTACACTTACATGACTGATTAAAAGAATAGACTAAAAGTCTCACGTGATTGTCTACGTTAATATTGTCTGGACCTGTCCAACTAACTTGCCAAACATAACTCTTAGTCGCATAGATAAGTGGGGTGACAAAAATCTCACCTCTAATGACTGAAACTTGAAGAAGGTTACTGAAAACACATCATCACCAATGCATTTGATATTATTTTGAGTTAGTATTTTCAAATTCATTTTGTTTTCTTGTTTTAGCTTACTGATATCAAGTTTAAATCTTGTTTCCCACCTTTGGCTATTACGTGCATCTTGGTATCTGAGTGTTAAGATGTCTATTGTTATTTATCATAGAGAACTAAAGCACGGTAGGAGAAGCCTCCTATAACCTGTGATGAAAGTTGCTGTAGGTTTTTATTTGGCATATGTGCATGACAAAGTTGTTTTTTCTACTGTGAATGTTTTATTGTCTTTTATACTCATTTTTAACGATATATTTTATTATATTTAGTTATTTATCTTATGGATGCTGCCGATGGTAGTGGTGGAACTTGTGAACTACGGAAAAAACGCTGCAAAGAAATTTAGTGGTGTCAACGAGCCGAGCCAAGCCGAGTCGAGCCGGCTCGGATTTTTTGATTTTTTTGCTACCTGCTAAAAATAGTTGCATGTTGCAAGCAGCTCTTCGAATTTTTTTTTTTTTTTTAATAAATTCTGCCTTGGCAGGCAGTTCTTTGAAAAAAAAAATTTTAATTTTTTTTTTTTTTTTAATGTTAGGCTCGCCCGGGCTCGAGCCGACGCCCCAAAATGGGGCTCGACCCGAGCCTTGGCTCGGTTACACTGAGCCCGAGCCGGGCCAGGCTCGAGCTTTTTCCGGACCGAGCCCGAGCCGATAAGCTTTTTGGCCATCGTTAGAGAAATTTATGCTAAAGCAAAAGAAAGTCGGAATTCACGACGTCGAGAATTATACGGCCAAGCAAGAGAGTTGCGTGATGCACGACTACAGGAAGTGGATGCTCAAAGAAGAGCAACTGCAGTTACACATAATCATCGTCTAAGAAGGAAGAGAATAGTAGAAGAAGGTATTTGTAGATAGTTTACTTATACTGCTTGTTCCACGAAAATAATTTGATATGTTAAGTTTGTCTATTATATATGTTAATTGATGTAGAAATCTTTGCTTATTTTCTTTTTATTCTTTTTGTGTATGCAGCTCTTCCATTGGATTCCACTACACCTGATGCATCTGCAGAATTTAGCTGTAACGCTTCTGAAATAGGTATACGTTTTTTCCTTTCCTACAATCTTCCGTGTGTGAATTTCGTAGATGTACTAAGAATCTTTTCTTAGAGGCATTTTGTTTTTTTTTTTAATCTACATGATAAAAATTGTTGACTATTTTTTTACCAAATTGTTTAATTGTAGAGCACGTTGGACACCTTGGGCTTGAAGTTCAAGGTGATACAGATAATATTGTACATCAGAATTCTTTCGAACGTGAAACAAGTAAGTTTACAAATTTTTGCCTTTCTGTTGCCTATGTTTGCTAGCATGAAATTTACTTCATGAGCTGCTTTCTTCCCTTACAAATCAACAGTATTTGTATCTCTTAATCTTAATGCCAATTTGTTTTATTGTAGTTGCCAACTGTAGTTATAGTGCATCTTCAACAACTAGAATTTGTACACCAGATCACAATAGTCAGTATGCATGTGAAGATGACCGACTTAGATGTGATGATGAAGGTGTACAAAATAATCAGCAAACTACAACATTAGTTTGCAGAACATTCCTACTAAATCCCATGTCCTTGTCCAGCCAACAATTTGTTTACATTGTATTGTGGTGCAAAAAAATTCTATGGAGAGAGTAAATGATTCTGTTGTTCAGGTGGCAAGGTTAAATTGTATATACATAGTGTACCTAACAAATTAGATGAATTATTTACTTCAAATTCAGTCGAAGCATTGAATTTCAAGAAAATTGCAAGAAGTTATAACAACCATTTTGCATTTACATCTTTTGGCGTTAAGTATGATAAAGATTTATGTAAGAGGAATAAAGGCATTTATACATTTAGGGTTCAAGGACAAGTTTATCATTATATAAACCAATTGTTATCATTTGACAATAACCCAACTTATTTACAGTTATACTTCTATGATACTGAAAATGAATTATCAAATCGATTGAACATCTCAGATAAATTTTGTGAATCAACTTTACAAATGTTAATTGATATCCTATTCTAATTAGGAATGAGATCTAACTTTCGTTCATTGAGCAATATTGATAGTTTACATACGTGTCGAATACAAATAAGATGTGATTCAGGTCTAGATCAAAGAGTGTACAACACTCCAACGGCTTCACAAGTAGCCGCAGTTTGGGTTGATGATGATCCATCTACAAACAACAAAATTCATGATATATCAATTTATGGTCACTCTGGTGATTCACATAGAGTGCATTATTATTTTGGTTGTTATGATCCCCTTCAATACCCATTGCTCTTTCCGTTTGGTGAATCTGGATGGCATGAGGGTATTGAAAGAGTCAATAAAAAAATGTTTCATCCTTCTACCCAAGACAACCTTTTAAACATCAATAACATAAATTCTGCAAATGTGTTGATTGAAAGAGAGACTAAAGGTTAATAATGTGAAAATTGGTTTTCTATTAATTTTAATTTTTCCGATTTTATTATGATTTATTTTTTTATTTTCATCATGTAGTTAGAGGTGTCAAGACGGACGGGCCGGCCAGACCCGTGAAAATCGGCATGGATCGACCCGTGACCGCGGGCCGACTCGTGACCCGAGCGAGCGGTTCACGGGTCAAGGAGATGTGACCTGCGGGCTTCGCGGGTTGCACCTTCACGGGCAGCGATTAACCCGCTGGCCCGTGAAAAAAAATTAAAAAATTTTGAAAAAAAAGTAAGTGTCAACCTAGT
>CAIGRT010197728.1:0-11664 GCA_903798405.1 Fraxinus platypoda | reverse complement strand
TATTTTCGTGGTTATTAACCAAACCGAACCGACTTATGTGGTTATGGTGCGGTTATGGTATGATAAAAAATTTGGTGGTGCGGTTATGATTTTGGCCAAACCAACCCTGAACCGAACCGTTACCATCCCTAAGCCCAAATTAGTGTCAAAATATGATTTTTTTTTTTTCCTGAACAATGGAGCAACACTGGTCTTAAGAGTGAAAACATTAGGAAAAAATAGTAATTTTGTAACGGTAGTGATGGTGACGGTGTAGGCGATTAATGGCAACACGTGGATGCTCGCGTTTGATAAATAAAAGATTGGTGGTTCACTGATTCTAACTTCTTTCTTGCATGGATGTGTAAAGTAGATTTCCAAATCAGATTAATATTAAAATTAATAAAAGATTGTATATTTTTTGTAAAAAAAGTATTTAGTTAAAGAGTAAGTTTGCAATAACAAAAAGCATGGGAGTGCTAGGTGTAATTTTCCCTTAGTTGGGGAAAATGTTTGGGCTTGGGTAAAGGCCCAAACCTGTCAATTACTCGACTTTTCTTAGATCCACCAAATATCTGAATATGGGCCCAACTATGTGAATTTCTTGACTGAATTTGATTGCAGTAAGAGCTTATGTGCCAAACAAGTTCTTAATGAGCTTTTCAGAATATGATATAGCACAAACGTCAAGATCGCAAAATTAACATACTCGTTAATTCTGAAGAAAATCGAAAATGAGTCAATACATAGCAAGAAAATTTAATATTTTAATAGATTCACGAAAAGAAAGCCAAAATAAGATCATTGCCGTGGCTAATTAGGCCATGCTTGGAAGTGATTATAAGTTGCGTCTTCTACATAAGAATGTGGTTAAAAATAAGAAAGAAAAATATATTTTGAAAATAAGAATTTATACTTTCTATCTTTTGTACACACTTTGAAATTATGTACTATGTAAACTTGAAGGTTAATGCTTATATTAAAAAAAAGACATATTTATATACATCTTTAATGATTTTTACTTTTGAAAATTATATAGACGGACATATACTCATATTTAAAGCTGTAAATGATATTTTCATAATAACTAAACTTTTAGATACCAACCAATTCTAGATGACGATAAGAACTAAGGGTGTGTTTGATATGGTTGANATACTCATATTTAAAGCTGTAAATGATATTTTCATAATAACTAAACTTTTAGATACCAACCAATTCTAGATGACGATAAGAACTAAGGGTGTGTTTGATATGGTTGATTTTCCATGGACAATGGAAAATGTTTTCCATTTTCCATGTTTTTTTGTGTTCGATAGCATGTTTTTTCTTGGCAATTGGAATTGTCACTTTCTCTCACACGATGACACTTTCTAGCTTTTCCTTGAATTCTTTTTCCCACCATTTAGGTGGGAAAATGGTTTCCATGTTTTTGTTTTTTTTGCAATGGATACAAAATATATCCACATTTGTAAAAAAGATTATCCCTTAAATTGACAATTTTCATTTAAAACAAAGCTAAACGAACACCAATTTTTTTTTCAATTTTTATTTTTAATTTATTAACAATCTAAACAAATTTTATCCCTAATTGTAAATAAATTTATCCATTTAATTGTCAATTTTCATAAAAAAAACGAAGTCAAACGGACCAGATGAAAAATTATACCAATCAAACACAATTAATTACAATTCTCAGTAAAACAATTTTTAAACAATTCAATTATCTGGAATTCATTTTTTTTCCACTATTTTCCACCCTTGCAATCAAACAGACCCTAAAGATAAAATCAAACTATAAGCGAAATCAAAATTCTAATCTAATTAAAATTAAGAAAATTATCTAAAATAACGAAAACACATTTTTAGAGCCCTAAACGATGGAAATGGACCATTTTCACTCAAATTAGACACATACATCTCCGAAAACGGACACTTCGAAAATTTTATGTTTTCTATCCGATCTCACTTTTTCATGAACTCTTCTTCTTTTTGCATTGCATGAGTTGCCAATTACTTTTTCGGCCTTTAAATCCTCAAACTTTTATTCTGTTTGCATAATGAGTTGATACAGTCAATTTTATTTTATTATTATTATTATTTTTTATTTTTTTTTGGTGGAATAATCACTTGCCATGCACGTAATAACTTATTTCAGAGTTATTCGCGTTCACCACATCTATGAACACATTTTCTTAAAAAAAAAAAGTATGTTCTTATCTGTGATGTATTATTTTCAAATCAACTGGAAATTTAGAGCTGGGTTTCTTAACATTTTTTCTTGTGAAACTGAGGTGTCATTAAAAGTCGTCAACTTATTTTAAATTATAAATTTAAGTTTTCACATAGAAATAAATCATGAACAATATAATTTTAAGTGATTTGGTATTTTTGCCCTCCAATTTTAAATTAGGTGAAAGTCATGTGCGATTTTAAAATCCATATTGATGATTTCCGTTCTGTAAAAAAAATAATAATAATAAATAAAATTAGATTTTCAGATTTAAATATGTTGAAAATCCGTAACAACAACACGTAAAAAGTTGAGGAGTTCATTCCTAACTTCCGCGAAATCAATTGATCATAGAAAAAAAAAATATAAATTAATTAGTAACTGTCATGTACATCCATACTCTCTTCTTCATATTCCGTCCCAGTTTCGTTGGGATTAAAATGAAATTTTTAGTATATTTTTATAAAAAGTTGATGAAATGTGCAACTGAAAAGTCGTGGATCTCATAAAATATATAGTTAAAATTAATTGTTAACTTTGACTTAATTTAATTTCCACGAAATAGGATATCTATATTTTCGAATATCAAACTATAACAACAGAGAAACGACAAACTCCACGTCAATAATCTTCACGAAAAATGGCATAACAAAATGCTCGAGATCGAGGTCGAGAGAATGAATGGGGGGCCATGTCATCTAGCTAAAATGACATGGCCCTAGAGATTTCGAAGCATCAATATGAAAATAACCTTCATTTGGACACACCTTATATGAGTGACAGTGAACAAGATAATATTTAGCCTTATGTCTCCATCTCTGCCTCCTGCCCTAACATGTACAGGTGTGACTATTAATATGTATACGTAGCCCATCTCTTCATCGTAAATATTATTAATTTATATTATCAAATATTCATTTTTCAGAGTACAAATACAGACAATAAGATCAATATTTTGTCTCCTCTATGAGTCCACTGCGAAGGGTATGTTCTTGATCCGAGGATATTTATACATTTAATTTAGGGAAAATTGCAACCACGATACTAAACCTTTCATTTAGTTGCGGATTTTGCTCAAACCTTTCATTTGTGCCACCCAAGGTATCAAATATTTAAAAAACTCGCACCTGGAGTCAAAATTGACAGCAACCATTACTTTGACCGTTAGTTGACCAAAAATCAAAAATCGGCCAATTGTTAACTAATTTTTAAAGGCAAATGAGCAACTTTACATTTTTCATATAAATTTTTTTTTTTTAAAAAAAACCAATCATCTTCTCCACTCACCCTGACACCCCCACCAAAAACCAGTTCACAAAAGTAAATGAACAAAACTTTCGGTCACCACCACTAGGAGCAGGCTCTGATGCCATTGTCGTTTGCATCAGCGTTGGAGCCATCTGAATCTCGATCAAGTCCGACGACTTGAGCATCGAATTTCTCGGGCTCAAACTAATCGCCGGAGAAACGCTCAACGACATGGATCTAACCAGAGATGCGGACCCCGGAACCAGTTACTGATTAAGAGTAAGTGGACGAAGAATTTGAAGTAGACTTGTTAAAATTCCCCACCTCTACAGCTGGAAAAGCCCTCCTGGAAGTCGATCCAGTACCAATAGAGCTTTCACTGCTATTTAACAATCCTTTGGGAGAGTAAAACTCATGATCTTCCTCATCTTTACTAGAAGCCACTCCGCATTTCTGTAATTATGCCGGAAATTGTGCGTTTTCAACGGTGGCAACGGGTGAAGCTCCGACGAGTCCAACTTTTGCAAATTTGAAGCGTTACTATCACTGGTTCTGCTTCCATTGTAAACATTGCTCGAATCAATAACACTTCCGCCATGTGAATTAACCAAAGTACCTAAGTTGAGAAACTTTGAAATAGATTGCGATGGCCTCTGGAGCTTCATGACATGATTGTGAATTAACCAATGTACCGTGGCTTGCAATTTTTCCTTTAATTTATTTAATTTTTGAGTCGAATCTTTATATGGAAAAAATAGTATTGGGCTCCTTAATCTTTCAATAAGTTTGTTGATGGCTTGAAGTGGTTCCGGGTCCTTCTCACTTATTTAAATATATGAATATGTATTCTCTCGTCAATATGAATGTTAAAATCTACGCGACTTTAAACTGGAGGACAAAACCGTTAAATAATAACATGAGGACCCAAATTTATTTTTACATAATTAAATAGATTAGGAACTAGAAATCTCAAATTTAAAATAATAATTAATTAAAAGGTTATGTAGTCCATCTCCTGCTTGTAAAATATTATTATTTATAAATTATCAAATTCGTTTTACAAATAGAGATAACAAGAATACCTACTAATGGTATGTTCTTGAATCTTGATCCGATGGTAAAACATTATTTTATTTTCACAATTTTACAAATAGCAAGGTGCAATTAACTTTACAGGATGGAACCTAGTCCCAAGAGTCATCTGAATGAAGATCAAAGCAAAAACACTAATGCAACTAGAATCCAGTCCATAAGACCCACCTCGTTTCAAGTTGCAATAACATGTTTGTTATCAAGATATTGCATCCTCAACAAATTAACACCTATTTGGTCCCCATTTTTTAAAACTCCGTAATTTACAACTTTTAAATCATTTATTATATCAAAATTTACTAAAAAATTAACTTTTACCTAAACAAAACTTGGGCTAAATTTGTCAATCTTATGTATTCGTATTTCTTCTCTCTGTTTGCCATAACTATAGAGTACAACAAACTCACACACGTTACACGATAAGTCAGGATTTACTAATTTTTACAGCGGTAAAATTTTAACTCAAAAGTCAAAACAGATATTTTCCACACGACAAGTTATTTGTGCTGCACAAAAACCTAAATTTTCACACCCAGTAGCTACGATGCCTTTATAAAGCACTGCTTGAGTTTTTTTTCTTTTTTTGTCTTACTCATTTTGTTACTGTAATTTTGACTTTTAGCCTGTCCGGTTTAACTTTAAAAAATTAATAAAAATTTAAATTGAAGTCAATAATACATTTTATAAGATTATTATTACTTTTTTTTTACCAATTTTTCGACCGCACGTTGTCTTAACTTTCATCAAAATTTGTTAAAAATATGATTTTTAGCTAAATCAAATAGGGATATAATATTATTTATGTTTTACAATTTTTTAAAAATAAATTTCGCTAGACTAAATCCATTAGGGATACAAAACAATGCATTGGATGAGTTATTCAAACTTTCCATATTTAGTCGATATATGATTTACCCTTTCATATATTATATCAATCTTAGAATTCGATTGCTTATTTGAACGTTAGACGGATCGAATTACTCGTTTGAGTTTAATGATATCTGACACTATATTGTAATTTGAGATTTCATTTTAAAATATCGACCTTATTAAAAGCATTTGTCCAAACTCTTATATTTTGACTATTATATTCATATTTAGCTGAGATTTATTCTTTCATATTTACATGTTTTATTTATAATGGCCATGTGATTTATTCCTTAACAATTACTAATATATCATAACATCTTAAATGTGCCAATGAGGAATTCAACAAAAGACCACGAAAGAAATACATTTGACATTAGTAGAAATGTAAACGAGTCGGGCTTAGGAGGTTCAAGAGCCGAAGATTACGATTTGGGTGCGGCTCGATCGAGCTATTTTGGTCCAAGCCGAACTAAAGATCGATCCAAAAACCGAGGCTTGGCTTGAGCTTTAGGCTCGGGCCTTACCGAGCCGAGCAGGCCGACTCAATTTTTTTTTCTTTTTTAATTAAGATAGGTTGCAGGCAGCAGCCCGAAAGCCGAGACGGCTAGGGCTTTTTACGAATTGAGCTGCGGGCTGCTCGAGTCAACTAGCTGTATTGACATCTCTAAATATTAATAACAGAATTAGCAAGGAAACGAATGAATTAAATCAAACAATGTTAATTATGCAACTCATAATAGATTTTTTTGTTTTTTCGTATTTTTTTTTGTTCAAAATGAATACCTGAACTATTTTTGTTTCATTTAATTCATAAGGGAAAATCCTCAATGATGAAAGTAGCGAGGGAAAATCCTTAGCTAAAATTCCTAATTTCTTTAAATTTACTGCTTAACATTTTGACTAACAATGATGGAATTAGCAAGGGAAAAATCCCTACTAAAAGAGTCACTGATTTTACACCCTTGCTTAGTTAGTCTTTAACGAACTCTACATTAAATGCCCACATGCAAGAAGAAAATAAATGCGTAATAACATTTATCAATTATCATACACAACAAGTTCAAACAAATGAATTGATATTTAAGGTTTTCTACGTATATAAAGATTGATGAACACGATCAACTAAGAGGCGAAAACACGTGACACGGACATGCTGACACGTAATTTTTCAAAAAGCATAAAACATATACGTCGATGATGCGTCAATTTTAATCTTTATGATTGTAACAATAAGAAAAATATTGTTATATTAAAATACGTTTTGAGTTAAACTATATATTACTATTGCTATTGTATTTAGTAGTATTCGAGGAGTATCGGAATCATAAACGGACATGTGACTCTAGTAAGATTAATGTCCGTGCTTCATATGTGATGACTACTCTCACTTAGAAATCCACGAATCACTATGTCATAATAAATCATAGGAGCTTATTATTATTATTTTTAACTTGTTGTCACCGTCAATCTGTCGATAAGGCGCGATCAACGTATTTCCGCCTACATTACTGAAATTACAAGTGGTAATACACTTGGCACTTATCCCTGGCTAGTTGAACGAATGTATCACAGCCATATGCCCATGGCTGTGGGCCTGAAAATTCTCAGATCCCTTATGAAAACGAAATGACAGAGCTTGCCAAATTGCTACATTAAATTTTATTTGCTTGCATTTGAGGGATAAACTCTTCCTTTTTTTCTATGCATGTGATGCTTGTCATCATTGTTTCTTCATGTGATCAGAATAGTAATTATTTTATTTATTTATTTTTGTGCAGAACCCAAAAGTTTTGGCCTTTCCTTATTTGGTAGATATCTCACTCAAGTCAAGGAGTGGTTACTAATTGTGGTTAAGCTAAGGAAATCTGCAGTCTCTATCTTTTTGTGTTGGTGTATGCGACGTAATTAGTTGTCATGTTTGGTGCGTAGTCTTAGACAAGACGACTCAATAATGTACAAGTTATCATACTCCAATTGTATTGTGTGTCTCGATTAGGATCACTTTGATCTCGCTATTTGAAGGAAATTTTGAAAATTTACTATTGTACCCAAAATTCGAGAAGTCCATAGCTTCACTCCGTCTGTATCTAAAATCGTCCCTAGTATATTATTTTGAGCTTTGGTAGAAAGGCAGAGCCTCCATTCTCAGCTCACTTGCACCCATCACCTTTATTGTAGACTATGGAATAACCTCTTTATTAGCACCCTCAATATCCAATCTCGTTTAACTTAAAGTAATATTCAATTAATTGCTAGTTTACATTTTTGTACAATAACTCTCTAGAACTAAACCAACGTCAACCTGCTCCAATAATGCTCTAAAACCACATTCCACATCTTGCTCAGGTTCATCGGGAGCCCGAAACCTCGTTAATCTTGCTCTGACTTTCATCGACTTGGTTGACCTGGCCAAACCTCTAATTTATTAGCTTTTTGATCGTTCGAGCTATATGTACAAGTAATTTACACAAGGACCATCTTTTGATATTTTAACTGCAGGATCACAAAAAACTAATTGCAACTGGGAAACCCAAAAAATTCAAAAATATTATGAGGATGGGTGTGGGGTGGGGAAGAGGTTGCTGTCCCTTTGCCTGCAAAAGCATTCAATGTTTTTTTGGCAATACTAAGGTATGAATGTACGATTCTGCAAATTTATTCTGAAATATACCTTTGACAGACACACACAAAAGCTTCATTAGCTGTACTGATAGAACATTTTGCATATGATCCATAGAGGATCACGAAGGTGGTAGGATTTTCTCTATGGGGTCATTTTACTTCAAGGCCTGTCGCGATTGGATTGGATTATAGATATTAATTATAAGTTAAGCCAAAATCGATGAAATAGTATCAGCATAAGATTACTATATAAAATCAGGCATGTTTGGCATAACGATTTGACTAGACTAGACTAGACTTGACTAGACAGTACAATGTATAATATTTAGTATTTTTCTTCTCATTTGTAATACTTTCTAGAGCAGTCGAGTTAACGTTTCCAAACACGACACTAGAATTTGTTAAGATGGAAACTTTTAGAGATAGGGTTCTGTCGTATGGTCGTGTGGTAGCATTCTGCTCCTTCCTTTTGATTTGTCCCTTGTAAGTTCTTTGCTTGGTTGTCATGAAGTCACGTGAATGTCTAGGCCCGCCCCCTCCCTTCCTCAATTGCCTTTTAAAACACCATTTGATCTCTGTTCATTAGGCCCTTTTACACAACGTTACCAGTTTCTGTACACTTCCCTCTTCACTCCTCAATCTCAAACCTATATATAATTCTTTCATTGGATCATATAATCAAGAAAAACTGTTCATTTATTCGTCCCGCCCCGCCTCCTCCTCACGAAGAAAAATCAGTCTAAATGACTCCAATGAACCTCAACTCATCACCTTTTATTCTTGAGCGAAATGAAGAACACGATGATCAACACCCCCCGCAGTTTGGTGTAAACCATCATATTGCTTCATCATCCTCACTCTCATACCATTATTTCTTCAATTCAACTCAAGATCCCACGGGATACTATCGCCATGAATTATCCCAACCTCAGCAGCATCAAGAGGTACATAGTTTTTTTTTTTTCCCATTAAGTAACAGGTTATCTACTCATACTAATGATCCCTTGGATCGTTTTCGTTAATTCGATCACGGGATGATAGTTATGCTAATAGTTTTATTGAGTATCAATTATCTAATCTTATTGTACTAATGATCCCGTGAATGGTTTTGTTATTTTGATTGCAGGATGAAAATTACGCCTATGGCAGTGGATCATACGATGTTGAGAATAAAGTTGACACTGGTCTTAAATTAACTCTGTGGAAGAAAGTAAATCCATCTGAAAGTGTATCGGAGAACAATAATAATAATCCAGTTAAGTGGATGTCGTCGAAGATGAGATTGATGCACAAGATGAAGAATTCGGATCGTGTTGGTCGAAAAATAACTAGTAGTGGTACAACAAAGTATGAAAATCATCAGAAGCAGCCATCCTCTTCTTTGGAAACTGATTTAAGCAGCAACAGTACTTCAAACAATAATAGCCCAATTAGGGTTTGTGCTGACTGTAACACAACCAAGACCCCCCTTTGGAGAAGTGGTCCCAAAGGCCCTAAGGTATAACTTTTTTCGAATTTCTAATTCCATGTTCGGAAAGTTAGATTAGATTGTATTTGACAATATTACATAGAAAAAATTAACTGAAATTTTGTTCAATGCGCTATCGAGTATCATGACTATAGAGTGACATTCTCAAATATAAATTACTAATTCTCTAATTTGTCTGTTTTTCTTATCTTTTTGTAGTCTCTTTGCAACGCCTGTGGAATTAGGCAAAGAAAGGCGAGACGAGCAATGGCTGCAGCTGCTGCTACTGGGACAGCCATTACGACTGAACTATCGCCAATGAAGATCAAGGTGCACTACAAAGACAAGACTGGCAAAAGTGAACATGCTGCACAACTCAAGAAGCGTTGCAAAATCACTGCTGGACCATCCAATGATAAGAAGAAACTCGGCCTCGAGGATTTCTTGATAAATTTGAGCAAGAATTTGGCCTCAAATAGAGTATTTCCACAAGATGAGAAGGACGCTGCGATCCTGCTAATGGCTTTATCTTCTGGTCTTGTCCATGGTTGATTCAATTTCTAAAAATGGGCGTGTTTTCTTGATTTAGCTAGAAGTACTAGGATTAGAAGCACAAACGTGTGAGAGTGAGTGAGATTAATAAATTTGTATGGCGATATCTTTTGATGGATTTGAACAAGTTGATAACTTGGATCTCTTGTTTAATATCCATCAGCTAATGGTATTGAACCCAATTAATTAAGCATTAAAACCTTATCAATTTGCTTCCTTACAATTATATGTCATATGCATAAGTAACTTAATCTTTTTTCATTTTTGATGAATATATAAAGGTTACATTCATTTCCTTTTTAACAAGTTCAAGCTTTAGTATTAGGTATATATTTACCATTTTCACTAAAGTTGATAATTAAATAAGACATCGAGGGCTCCTTCTTCCTCTCCTCCTTCGAAGGGCTCGTATCGTGTAAAACCTTCTTATGGCTAAGATTAATCAGAACAATGGGACACATGGAATCAGAAAGATATGAATCAAAATTTCTTAATTATTTCACTGAAGAGAGACAATTTCAACAAACGAAATGATAAATACTTGGCAATATGGATGATATAATAGCTGCAGTTTTATCTATTGAAAATAAAAATAGAGACTTGGCCTTTTGCTAATTTCCAAAAAAATTGACCATTTAATAAAACGGACATTTTTGCATTGGCATTCTGCGGTATTTCTCCACAAATATTATGCCAGAAAATGAGTTGACAATATAAAGCCTTTTATCTTGTTATGCTGTCGGCCTGGATTTGTAGTACATCAATCATGATTCTCATGATTGATTTTTTCTTTTTATTTTTTAAATAATAAATAAAAGAAACAGCTAGATAATTGGATCTGTGCTAGATATATTTACGCATTGTAAATGTCTGGATTTTATTCACAAAAAGGTAACGGAATCAATGTTACGTTCTTGATTCCACTTTTGGGCTCGTTGTTCGTAATTCAATCTTTAATATTTGATTACTTTGAAATTCTTCGTGCTTCTAACTTTTAAATCTTTAATAAAGGACTTTTAAGCAATAACGAAATGACACATTAATATATGGTCATTTAATTTTTAGATCTACTGTGAATTTATTCATATATCACGTTCCTATGATAAGCAACGATTCTTAACCAATCAAATACGGTAAAACTATAATTTTTGGACACATAACCTAACATGTTAATTCACTAACTATATTGTTTTTCAAGAGTTGTCTCAAAACGTTTAAATTTATAACGGTTTTTATCTAATAGTCTTAATTTTATTTTTATTTTTTTAATCAAAGACTATTAACCCCTTCAATGGCTGCCATTGTCCATTGCTAGCCGGGGAGAGCCAACTGATGGGGAAATCGGAGATTGGAACCACATTGTTTAATACATCAACCGTGTTGCTTATAGATAAAGTAGTATTAATCGCTACACTACATTATGCCTCAAATTCTATATATTGATGTAGTCAAAAGCTCAAAAAGTGAATTTAATATATAGCGTCATCATTCGTTGGAATCAAAATATCGACAAGAATGGGGTCACAATTTTGACTAGTATAACTTAACATGTCAGACTCTCTTCCCGGCAATACTCGTGCTTCACTCCAATTGGGACAAC
>CAIGRT010197721.1:0-10125 GCA_903798405.1 Fraxinus platypoda | reverse complement strand
CCTTGTTCTAGCCCTCTTCCTTGCTCTTCAATGTTGCTTTTCTCTCTAAGAATGCGTAGCCCGCCGTTCTCAGAAGTTTTCGGGTTATATATATGACATAAATCATGTTTCCATAAGAGTTGGAGTCAAATTAGGAAACTCGAATTTTTTTCTCGATTTGACCTGGGCGGGCGCCCAGCACAAAATGGGGCGGCCGTCCAGGCATAACATTTTGCTCCTGTTAATGGGATTGAGGGTTGGGCGGCCGCCCAACCCATATAACTGGGCGGCTGCCCAGTTATAAGAAATTCCGCGAATTTTCCTTTCAGTCGTTTTCTTCATTCTTTCTTTCATCTTGGTCCTTTTTCATTCGTTTTCGCATACTCTTTATTCCATCCATCAATGTAATCCTACAAACAAATATGATCGAAATTTGTCAAAGGCAAATACTACAACTACCATCTCCTTTTCAGTTATGGCATAATTGATCTAAGCATTTGTCAATAGTAATAGGTACAAATGCTGACTTTTCTTTCAAAGTGTTTGAAGCATTTATATGCTAATAAGAAAAGATAAATGGTACATCCTTCTCCAGTAGGTTGCAAAGAGGTTTAGTGTTCTTTCAAAAATCCTGAATGAATCTTCTATAAAACCCTACATGTCCCAAAAAGCTTTTGATCCCTTAACTGAATTTGGTGGTTGCAATTTTCCAATCGCATGTATCTTGGCTTTGTCAACCTAAATATCATATATGTATAGAGATACGATGTCCCAAGAAAATGCCTTCTTTCACCATAAAATGACATTTCTCCTAGTTAAGCACCCGATTTCTTTCTTCACACAATTGTAACATGAAAGATAAGTGTTCCGAACAGTTGTCGAAAGAATCTCCAAAAACTTAAAAGTCATCCATAAATAACTCGATATAATTTTCCACCATATCATAGAATATGGTCATCATGCAACGCCGAAAAGTTATAGGTGCGTTGCATAGACTAAAAGACGTTCTCCTAAAGGCAAAAGTACCATAGGGACATGTGAAAGTTATTTTCTCTTGATCTTCTGGAGCAATAGCTATTTGGTTGTACCCCGAAGATCTATCCAAAAAGTAGTAATGAGAGTGACCTACTAACCTTTCCAATATTTGATCAATGAAGGATATTGGAAATTGATCTTTTCATGTGGCATTGTTCATCTTCTTGTAATCGATGCACACTCTGTTACTAACCGTGTTGGTATCAGCTAGTTGTTTTCGTTTTTCACCACTGTAATTCCACTTTTTTTGGGCACCACATGTATGGACTCCCCCATGAACTGTCTGTATAGGATAGATAATCCCTACATATAGTAATTTTAGCATTTCTTTTCTCACTACTTCTTTCAATGTTGGATTAATTGTGCACTGACCTTCCACTGATGGTTTTGACTCATCCTCCATTAGGATTTTGTGCATGCAAAGAGTATGACTAATTTCCCGAATATTAGCTATTGTACATCTAATTTCAATTTTGTGCCTCTTTAGTAACTCCTCATTTGTCATATCATTAGCAATGATTACAAAAAGTATAACAGAATCTCCTAAATAAGCATAATGTAGGCGTGATGGCAAATGCTTTAACTTAAGAGTTGAGGCCTTTTCCACTGAGGGTACTGGGGGTGGTGATGGATTGGTACCAAGAGACTCATAATGCCAATGTCTCTTAACCATGGGTTGTTCAACCAGCTGTAAAGCACATTTCTTCATTGTTGAATTCTCTGATTCTGATTGTACAATATATGCCTCATATGGATTTGATGGATGTTTTTCCTCAAACGTATCAACTACAAGCTCTTCAAGGCAACAAGTATCAGAAGTCAATGGAAGTTTCATCGCCTTGAACACATTGAATATGACTTGCTCATTATCCACTCTAAGAATCATCTTTTTGTTATATACATCCATCAACATTCTTTCATTGGCCAATAAAGGTTTTCCCAAAATTAGAGGAATTTTTGCATCCTCTTCCATGTCTAGGATAATGAAATCCATTGGAAAAATGAATTTTTCAACCTTTATCAGCACATCTTCAATGATTTGTTCGACCGTTTAATAGATTTGTCAGCCAGTTGCAACGAGATAGTTTTTTTTTTTTTTTACTTCTCTAAATCCAAGAGACCTGTTAACAAAGAGTTACATTAAATTAACACTAGCACCTAAATCACATAAAGAATGCTCGAAATAATTAGAACCAATGGTGCACGGTATAGTAAAACTCCCTGAATCCTTTTATTTAGGAGGTAGCTTTTTTAGGAGAATTGCACAGCATTCCTCATTCAAGCATACAGTCTCATGCTCTTCCAGCTTTCTCTTGTTGGCCAGCATCTGTGCAATTGCATCTGCAAACAGGATGTTTATATGTAGTTTCTTGAAAATTTCAGCAAACTTTGCAAATTGCTTGTCTAACTTCCTCTTCTGCAACCATTGAGGAAAGAAAATCAGTGGCACATAGGTCTTGACGGGATTTGGTGCTCGACGGTAGATGGCTCTTCTTTCTCTTCATTATTATTTTCATTTGTTGCAAATTTCTCGTCGTCAGGCGCCCCTTCAACTTCTGCCTTTTTTTCTCATCTGTCGGGCCTTTTCACATGTATATCAGGTAGTTGTACTCCACTCCTAGTTGTAATAGTCTATACTTGCTCCTTTGGATTTATCATTGTATTGCCTGGCAATGTCCCTTGTGGCCGTTCCGCAAGTTGTTGAGCTATCTGACCGATTTGTGTTACCAATTTCTTGATCGATGCCGGTTGATTCTGGAAATTAGTATCGATTTGCTTGAACACCTTGTCTGTCTTTTGCATTTATTAGTTAAACATCTCCCCCAGACTTTACTTTTTTTCTTGCTGGACATTATTTAGAACATTCGCGGGCTGATTATCAAACCATCTGAAGTTCGGATGCTGTCTCCATCTTGGATTATATGTGTGTGAATAAGGGTTAAAATTTCGGGAGCCATTCTGAATGAAGTTGACCTGTTCTTCGGGAAAGCCCATAGACACACAGTTTTCTGTTGAATGATTAGCTCCACAGTTTTCACAAGATGGACCACTCATTACTGCATGTACTCCCTTTGTTTGTGATTTCATCAATAACTCTACTTTCTTTGTCAAGGCTGCTATCTACGCGTTTGTAGATGCTGTGTTATCAGGTTCATACATCCTAGATGCTCTCAGCGGTATCACTCTTTCTGATGAAAACATTGAGTGCGTAGTGGCGATTAGGTAAAATAGATCCATGGTTTGTTGTACTAATTTTCCAATTATTGATCCACCCGCAGAGGAATCCACCTGAGATTTTGATAGTGGTGACAATCCGGTGTAGAAATATTGCACTTGGTTACCAATTGGAATTCCATGATTTGGACATTTTTTCATTAACTCTTTGAATCTATTCTATGCCTCATGATAGCTCTCTCCATCCTGCTGTTGAAAGGTTTGAATTTCCAACCTGAGTTTAGCTACTTTTGCTAGTGGAAAGAATCTGTTGCAGAATTTTCTAGTAAGGTCTTCCTATGTAGTAATGCTTGCATGAGGTTCGGCGTCCAATCACTCCAATGCAGCATCTCTAATTATATATAGGAATAAACGTAATTTAACAGCATCTTCATTGACCCTCGGAGCATGGAAATATTGATAATTTCGGAGGAATCTGGAGATGTGTGTATTCGGATTTTCATGAGGCAATCCATAGAATTGGAGATATTGCTCATCAAATCGATCCATTTTGCCCTTATCTGAAAGTTGTTTACCTCGAAATCTGGATACACGATACTCGAGCGCGCAGGTGCAGCTATGGGTGTTAGGAACATTGAAACAGACAAATCTTCTTCATTTATTTCCCTTCGCTCTTGCTGCTGATCCGATGGTTCAGCTACTCTTGCGGTAGCATGTCTCATTGGCTGAATAGGAATCAGAATATTTTGATCATCTGCCATTTTATATCATTGTTGTTGTTTGTGTTCTTTGCATCTTCGTCTAAAGGTGTGTTCTATCTCCGAGTCGAACGGTTCAAGTTCGTCGCCTTGGGCACGGAGCATGTAGCGAACACTTTTTTTCTGTAGAGAAAAGAAAATAAACAAATCAAATAACAGTTAAAAATAAAATAAACTAAGACTAAAAATAAAATAGTCCCCAGCAATAGAACCAAAAACTTATTGCATTTTTTATATCGTAAGTGTACGATATCATAACCAGTAATATAGTGGACCTTTAAGTCCGGATATCGTTCCCACGGAGACTATATTTCAGACTTAATCTACCTTTCCTAACTCCTATTTGATAAAAAGTCAAATTAAGAATGATAATAGTTGTGAATAAGTGATTTGTGAACTAACTACCTTAAACTAATGAAAAGTATAAGAAGATTGCAAACAATGATTGATAAAGGATTCGAATACGTAATGAATATTAGGGCAAAATAAGTTCATCTAATGATCACCTTAATTCTCAGTTCAAGATTCTAGCCTAAGGTAGTGTTCAGTCGAATTCTCCTATTGTATTCAATTTATCCTTCTCGAGTTCTCATTGAGCCTATTTAACTAATTTAATTCCATATCTCTATGCGAATTACCCTTAGTTAAACGAAATATGGTTCTAAGAATTCCTATTATGACCGCAATAATTAGTATANAAATATGGTTCTAAGAATTCCTATTATGACCGCAATAATTAGTATAGGTATCTCTACACATTATACTACTACTTTACCGGATTTTATTATACGATCTAAACCTCAAACTCACCTCTCGATTCGTAAGAAACTCAAAAAATCATCAAATTATTGGCCAAATAATTCAAAGCATTAAGATCATAACAAAATCAAAACATAAAAGAATAAACCACAGAAATCTTTGAATAAAAGAATCAAGGATCACAAAAGACTACATTGTTTGCCCTAATCTAGAGTTTAGTTACGCATAATTTAAAAAGAAAAATAAATAAATGTCTTTGAGTACATCACCGGATTAATTGAATAAAGATATAGAAAAGAATCAACTCTTGCACCAAGGTCTTCTTCCGTTTCCAATCTTTGCTTTAAACTTGAATCCCATGATTAATTTCTTCTCTTGATTTAGCTCTTTGATTTCTCGTTGTATCTCCATTTTTTCAATCTTTCGAACCCCTAATTTGTGCCTTCTTTTGTCTATTTATAGTTCTCTACACGTCCTTGGCCAGATTGGAGTCTTTTTCTGGACTTCTCGCGGCCCAAACAACAAACCCTAAAATTTGGCGAAGAGGCGCCTAGGCGCCGCGATCAAATGTCCAGGCAGTGCCTTGCTGTAAAACTTTTGCTGCTGGGTAAAATGCAACGCATGGGCGCTGCTTTGCTACCTTTTTCCTTCCTTTTTTTATTTTTTATTTTTAGCACTTGGATGCTACTTGTATGGCGCTTGGGCGCCATTTTTCTATCCTTTTTCCCATTTTGCTTGCTCCAACACCCCATTTTTCATCTCTTTATTATACTTTTAAAATAACACTAGCAAACACATTAAAAATGTTCTATAATCATAAAATTAAGCCAACAATTAAGTTAAATTGGTATAAAACTCGTGTGTAAAACACAGTTGTCAACAGGCTTTCTATTTTTGTCGCTCGAGCGCCAACTGGTCGAGAAGCCACCGAAAATGCAGCGCTGCATTTCTTCTCTTTTAATGCTCGAACCCTAGACTTCATAACCCAATTTGTACAAATTGCAATCAAGGTCCTTGACTTTTACAATACGTTACAAATTAGTCCTTTTGTCCACAGAATTGTCAATACTAAAAACCTAACAAACGTAACACTGCCTTAGTATTTGAAAAGTTGATTCTTTGAATATGGATTACAAACAAATATAAAATGGATCGATTATATGTTTTGCACTAATTACATATACTAGATAAATATTGATTTTGGGGAGATGATTACAGTTACAAATCCGCAATGTAGATTTATTTTTTTCCGGACGGAAGTATAACAGAGGAATTATCACATAATAGAAGATGAATTGTACAATATCACCGTCTTTGCTAGTATCATACCATCTATTCCTCCATTTGAATTCCCACATAATCAGCCATCTCAATTAAATGCAGTCGTTACTGCAATGGGTACTCAATATCAGTTATATAGTAATTTTGGTTTTATTTGGTAGTGATGTAGTATTTTTTGTTTTTTTCCTAGAAAAGTAGTAAATTATGAATTCCAACAGGGCAACTTACAAAAATACCCCTAAAATTAATGATCTTTTGAAAAATCATATAAAAAAATATTTTAAAAGTAAAAAATACTGTGTAAAATTAAGTGTCACAATATCACTTTTTTATAAAAAAAAAGTGGCACGATATTTCTTTTTAAAGTTAAGTGACATACAATGTCTCTTTTATTAAAAAATGATATTTGTCAATCAAAAAGGCGATTGAAATTTCAAGAAAGTAAAAAAAAAATGATGAAAAACATTTTAAAAAGTGAAATTTAAAAAAAAAAAAAAGTAACAAACATTCAAAAAGAGACAAAACACCAATTAAAACAATGAAATCAATTCAATAAAATGACTAAAATTTTCGTTTAAGTTGATTGTTAGCTTGTGCGTTGAATATAACTTGAATTTTCTTTTAAACCTAAAAAAGTAACAAACATTCAAAAAGTGACAAAACACCAATTAAAACATTGAAATCAATTCAATAAAATGACTAAAATTTTCGTTTAAGTTCATTGTTATCTTGTGCGTTGAATATAACGTGACTTTTCTTTTAAACCAACATTTTTTAGGAATTATTAAATCCCAATCCTACAAAAAGAAAAAAAAAAGTGACACACTCCAAAGAGAGATAAAACACTAATTAAAACCTTTGTTTGTGACTCAAAAAAATCATAGAATTTTTTTTAAAAAGTAACAAATAAGAAAAAAAAAAAGTGACAAATATTCAAAAGTGACGAACATTCAAAAATAGACACTAAAAAAGTGACACAAAACACCAATTAAAACCTATGTTGTCACTAAACACTAAAAAAAAGTGACAAAAATTTAAAAAAATGACAAAAAACCAATCAAAACATATGTTTATCACTCAAAAAAAAAATGAAATAAATTTTAAAAAAGTAATAAATAACAAAAAGTGACAAAAATTCTAAAAACGTGACAGAAAAAAAAAAAGTAACAAAAACTATTTTAAAAAGTAACAAACACTCAAAAAGTGTGACAAAGCGTTAATCAAAACCTATATTTGTCACTAAAAAAAGTCACAGAAATTAAAAACAAAAAAAAAAAAGTAACAAATAATAAAAGTGATGTTTATCACTAAAAAAAGTAACAAAAACTACAAGAAAGAAATAGAAAAAAAGTGAAAAAGACTAAAAACAAGTAACAAAAAATCAAAAAAAATAACAAAAAACGAAGCCAAAATTTCACCAATAACTTAACAACTAAGAATGAAAAATGTCTGAATTTAAGCACCATCTTCGTTTTCTTGTCAGTCCTTTGCATTCATATATCCTTGCTTCTTCAAATGCATACTCATATCTACCTTAAAAAATTGAGAAATACTAAAATAGGTTACATGAATTCAAAAAAAGTGATAAAATAAAAAAAAAAGTGACACAAATCAAAAAGAAAGTGATAAATACTCAAAAAGCACCCCCTTTTCTCAGTGAAGTGCTGAAAGCAATTGAAAGCGTGGTTCTAATCAACAAGTCGAACACATCAGGATATCAAAGGGAAAAGTTGAACAAATGAAAACCATCAAAGATAGATAGATATAAAAAAGCCAAGTTATTTATGAACAACAACCAATTTAGCTTCTTATGTAGGTTTTAATCAATAAACGACTCAATTACATCCAATTGATATATACAACCCTCCTTAACAAAGGTATGCCATCTTTCTTTGGTATTCATTTTGAGAGGCAAATGCTCGCAGAAGTCAATGAGTTGTATGAGTTCAATCCTCAAATTGAATGAATACTTTAATTACTATGTTAGGCTATGCGTTTAAATGTCAAGTTCTTCAAAGTAGTACTTTTGGGATGCATAAATTGTAACACAATGTCCATATTAATCAAAACAGTAAAGGAAGCAAGTTCAATCCTAATTTTATGATTAATAAAAATTATTGGGCAAATAAATTGTACACTTTTCCAAGTTAGAAGTATCTAACATGGATACATAAAAAGAGCTAGGACAGAGACATGAGTATCACAAATTTGCTAATCAGAAGGCAACTTTATGAAAAGTTAAGATGACATGTCTAGAAATTCCGTGAGCAATACATTACACAATTCAAGTTTTGGCATGTGACTAACACCATTATACCCTCACCATTTAGTACTATGAAACTTTTAAAACGGTAAATCACAATTGAGACATGTTGTCAAACATCTTGATAATATCTTAGAAAATCAAAGGGAACGAGTTTACCATAGTTTTGTAGCTAATCCCAAATTTAATGACAATTTTTTTATGCATTTATATACAAACTCATCACAATCTATGCCCAAACCTGCTTCAAATATAAATGAACGAAAAACTACTCAAATTCAAAGTTCAACCTCAAAAACAAAGTTTATTCAATATTACCTTCAAATTCATACGAGTGTAATTCTTCAAGTTCAAATTTCCTTCTATACTCCTAGATTTTTTCTTAGATGACTTTGATTCATGATATTAATTTACATACTTGGACCATAGATAAAATGGGCCAAATATCAACAACGATTTACCAAAATTCATGCATTTACAGTGCAAGAAAAGATTTTTGCTCAAGATTGCCCTTCCCCAATCTCTCGTTAAAATTACAAAGATGCAGCATCATTAAATTGGTGGGTGATATTTTCTCTCTACAAGGACATTGGAGTCGAAGTCGGATTTTAGAACAAAGGTTTCTTGAGAGTATTCTGATTCAGGGATTTCCCATTCTAATTTGGGTTTTTGTTGTGGGTGTCAAGATTTTGAACGTAATTAATATGACAATAGTAGTTTTAGTTAGTTTTAGGAAAATGCTACTCTTACACTCATTTACACACCCATTTACACAGCATTTTGAATTTTCCAACGTGGCACAACAATACCCGGCCCAGAATGATTACCCGTCCCACCCGGCCCAAATTAAATCGTAAAATCCCATTCCCCCAATCCCTAATCCCTAATCCCGATTTCTCCCCCTAACCCCAACAAATCGAGTTCTCCAAAATTGGGCCATGGCGATTCCGAGCTCCACTCCAACGGCGGTCTGATCGCCGGTGTCCAGCTCCACTCCAATCTGAACACTCAACTACTTCGCCTCGTCGGTCTCCAGCTCCATCTACTGAGAAACCATTTGAGCCTTGTTCTGGAAGTTTATCTTCACCGAGAAATCATCACTGAAATTCATAAACCCCAAACCTCCCATTTTCAGTGGGTGAAAGAAGGTTCAGCCACGATTCTTACAATCTCTGAGCTTCCACCGTATGACATCTGTTTTTTCGGGTTTCCAATCCCATCTAGCTCGGTTCATTGTAATAGAAGACCATCCACTCGACGGGATTGCCGCACCAATTCAGTTCTTGCTTATCCTTTTTTTTATTTAATCTTAATTTGGGGCAGTCGAAGGAATTGTGCAGTGGATGAGTGGGTTTTCAGGCATTACAGGGGAAAATGCTTTGCCTTTTATTTGAAAATTACAGAGAAATGTTATCTTACACTCGAATTATTATATGCTTTGTGGCTGAAAATTGCAGAGAAATGTTGAATATGTGTTACATTGATAGCGGCTGAACATTGCACAGAAATGTTGAATATTTGAAAATTGCACAGAAATTGCACAGAGATGTTGAAATGTTATTTCACAGAAATGACTGCAAATTTGTTTTGGATTTCTTTCAATAATGTGATTTGATGATGATGAATATGTGTTACATTGATGCAGGGACATAAACAATGGAAGTACTGGACAATGAAGTATGTGTAGAATCCAACGATGATAAGTTCATGGATAATGTAGTCAACTTGGAAGACGATAACGATAAGTATCAGGAGATGTTACGATAGTGCCTGAGGTGGGTATGCAATTCAACGATCAAAAAGAATTGTTCGAATTTTACAAAAAATATGCGTATGAAGTCGGTTTTCCGGTGCGGAAAATGAATTCCAAAAAGG
>CAIGRT010197700.1:6308-19219 GCA_903798405.1 Fraxinus platypoda | reverse complement strand
TGGATGGAGAGGTAAATGGCAAAATTGAGTGAGTACTCCGAAGCACAATGAAGTTCGGTGAGCAATCCGTGACCATGTATAACAGTATAAGTTTAGTGATTATTGAAACAATTCACTCTATTCTAGGACATCATTGAGGAATCCCTACTTGGGAAATGGTAAGAAATGGCGGCCTAACCAATTGGCATAAATTTGAACTGTCCAACCAACTTGCCTACTTGCTACCATTTCCAAATAAAGAACTAGTAGCACGGGCGTGTGTCAAGCCTAGGAATGCACAATTTTGTAACTTCTCTATTTTATATTCATTGTAGTTCCCAACGGGCAAAAGTGACAAGATTGCATTGGTTTGGGAAAACTTAAATAAGGGGCAAGAAATATAAAATAAAATAAAATGATGAAAGCCTACAAATTCAAAAAAAATATATTCTATTTTTGAAATTCACAACTTTTATCGACTTTTCAATCATATATTTAGGCTCTATCTGCTACCGATTTTCCATGGCTTTTCTGCAGAAATAGGACCGTTAGTGGGCCCGGCTGAGAGAGTGGCGGTCAAGAATTGCGGCCCAACGGTTAGAATTTGACTGAAAATCTTGCCAAAAATGTTCGTCAGACAGGTTCTTAATCAATTTTTTTATCAAAATATACAAAAAAATATATCTTTTATCAAAATCAAACAGAGGCTAATAGGTAAGTTTCTTCCATGTCAGTTAAAATTATAGTGAAATCTCAATTACATCAATATACTTTAACTTATCTTTATTTGATCATTATTCATTGGAGTTCAATTTAGTTTCAAATTTCACTACTATCGTATTCTTAATCCGACAAAATTACTTAGTCGACAACTATACTATAACTGATCTTCCACGTAATCATTATGTGGCACCCAAGAAACAAAAAGGGCTAAAATAAGGGGTATGGTAATATCTCTTGATTAAAATATTAAAATGCATATTTTCAATTTTAACACTTTTATGATATTGTGCAGTAATAAGTTGGCACGCCAAAATACAATTGCCCAAAAAGATTCATTGGGATCGATTGCTAATTAAGTGATTTTCATCAATTTGGAAGTTGGCATAAAAGTGAAATTTGAAACCAAATTGAAGTCCATTCACTCGATTTAAAATTAAATCGGTTTTTTATGACAATCAAAATAATTTAAAATTTAGTGATTCAATCGAAATTTTGTTAAAAGTTCAGCGAACGCTAATGAAATGAAATATACCAAAACTAATGCTCAAATACAAAACTCTCCCAAAAGGGAGAGCAAGAGCCGCCGCCACCTTCTTTACAATTATCCAAGAAAAATCCAGACAGAGACGGAGGAAACAGAGACTATGGCACATTAAGAAAAACTAAACCTCACCATACATCACAATTATTCACATAACACAAATTACTAGTGCCAATATATACGTATATGATACTTATGTATGTGTATAATTCGGAAAAATACTACATTTTTGGATGATAATAAAATATAGAGTACGAAGCACACGACTTATGTGGCAGAGAGTCACCCAGTTGCCCCTAATCCGATGCGGTTTGGAATTCTCACCTCCGAATACTCATCTTCAATTTTCTGCCACTCCCTCCATTTGTCTTTTTGTTCATTTTTTAAAAATTACTTTTTTCCCCGTAACTTATCATTATTTTTCTTGGCTTATTCTCTTTTTCTAGTTTATCTAGGAGGCCTCAGTTAGTTTCCTTCTGCATGCACTATTGTCTTTAGTCAACAACTCGAAGGTCTGATTCTCTCTCTCTCTCTCTACATCGATTTTGGTACTTCAGTTTTCAGTTTGTAACTAATATACTATGTGGGTTCTTAGCTGAAGTTGGTATTTGTTAAGAACTATTGATTTTCCAATTTGTGATCAAGTTTTGATTATAGAATTCTGAGTAGTTTAAGGAAGAATTTGATGTTTGTTAGGTGAGTATTTGTGATTGTTCAACATATACACGTGGGTTTGTTGTTTAAATTTATTCATTGTCTGCTTGACTGTCTTAAAAACTGTCGACTTGGTATCAAAATGGGCAAAGCATCCTAAGTTCAATTCTTGCTGAAAAAATTGTGTAGGAGACATAATTTAAATAAATAAAATGTTTGTTCTTTAACAATTTAAGCTTTTAGAGGAAGAAGTTTGATAAGTAATACTCTTTTTATGACAGTGTGAAACTTGAATTAATTTGTTTCTTTTTGCTGCTTTTTTGCTTAAGGTTCGATGAGTATCAAATATGAACGTCTATCTTGTACTCGTGTTTTTAATATGAAAACTGCCCTTTTCATGAGCAACTCTTTTCAAGCAAACCAGTGAAACTGTTTTTCTCAACGAATGAGCTCTTAGTTATTTAGAACGAAGAAGATTTGAACTCGAAAAACAATGGATAATGGATTTTCTGATTTCTATATTCCCTATGTTTGATGAAGTTCCGGAGGGAACACTGAAAAAAAAGCCAAAGGATGGAGATTACCAATGTTACCGAGTATCAGGCTATTGCCAAGGAAAAGTTGCCAAAAATGGTGTATGATTACTATGCATCAGGTGCTGAGGACCAGTGGACTCTGGCTGAGAACAGAAATGCATTTTCGAGAATTCTGTAAGTTGTTTCATGTTACCGAGGGCTAAATTTCTGTAATTTGCTGCCCTTATTGTGTGAATTCGGGTTATTATGTTTAATTCTCTTTAACCAAGTTGCTCAAGAAAACCACAGGTTTAGGCCCCGCATTCTTATTGATGTTAGCAAGATTGACATGACCACCAGTGTCTTGGGTTTCAACATTTCAATGCCGATCATGATCGCACCAACTGCTATGCAGAAAATGGCTCATCCTGAGGGTGAGCAATTATGTTACAATGAATTATTATGTTCTGAAATTCCATTACAATATTATTGTTTCATAATAGTATATTGTGATAATATCATCACAGGAGCTATTCACTTGATTCGATTCTGTTATCGTTTGTCTATATTGATTTGTGATATTGTCCATTACATTTTAATTTGCAAAGACTATTACTGGAAATCTGATAATCGGATCAATTTCCTATCTAGTTCTGAAGACAAGAAACGCTTTTTAGTCCATTAGGTTGTTATGGCTAAATTTTTATACTTGAAATTTGTAGTTCATTTCAAGATCAGATATTAGGCAAGTTGGATTCATTATTAGTATCTTATTTAGGTCCAAACGTGAATATGTCGTGAAGTAAAAGTTTGCTGTCATTATTAGTATCTTATTTAGGTCCAAACGTGAATATATCGTGAAGTAAAAGTTTGCTGTCTGATGAAAAAACTTATTGATCATGCAGGAGAGTATGCTACAGCTAGAGCTGCATCAGCAGCGGGAACAATCATGGTTTAGTTTCCCTCCTAATGTATAAATATCAATTTATACTTCACGTTTCTGATGCATTTTGATCTTTGAGTTTATGTTTCAGACACTGTCATCATGGGCCACATCTAGCGTTGAAGAAGTTGCTTCAACCGGACCTGGCATTAGATTCTTCCAGCTTTATGTAAGACTGAAATTGCAATTTAACTACCGTTGCTTATCTGGCTCTTTGGATACGTAGTAAAACTATGTGCTAGTGTAAGTAGATTATAAATCTCTGGCATTTTATTCAGGTGTACAAGGATAGAAATGTTGTTGCACAGCTTGTGAGGAGGGCTGAAAGAGCAGGTTTCAAGGCTATAGCACTTACAGTGGATACCCCTAGATTGGGACGCAGAGAAGCTGATATCAAAAACAGGTACAAATAGCCAAAAATTTGATTCCAATATTTTTTGTCATAGGATTTAAAGCCGAATAACATGATGTTTTGGTGGCTCATAACTCGACTAAACCTCTCCAGAGGGTCATTTTTTTGGTTTCCTAACTGTTCAAATTAGCAAGATCTTTCTAGAATCCTTGGATATTGGGATTGACTCTCAAGAAAAAATTTCTTTCACTACCATACAGATTTACTCTGCCACCATTTTTGACACTGAAGAATTTTGAGGGATTGGATCTTGGGAAGATGGACGAAGTAAGTGGAATAGATAACAATCAATATTTTAGCTTCTGTTGATGAGGTTTACACATTGTTTAACACCCATTCTGGCGTGAAGGCTGATGACTCCGGATTAGCTTCATATGTTGCTGGCCAAATTGATCGTTCTCTGAGTTGGAAGGTACGTTAACTCTACTATCTTGAATCTTTCAAAGGTCTTTTACGAATCGAAGTCTTTCAAAGGTCATGGGTGTGATTTATGCTGAAGGTTACTCATTTTATTTAGGCATTCGAAACTGTTTTTTTAGCTGATATCTGTTTCCTCAGTTTTTTAAGATCCTATAAACTATTTGCTTTGACTAAAAAACATTGAGAATTCCATATAAAATGCAATAATATGGAAAAAAATGCATCTCATTTGCTTGAATATACTGGAATCTGGTTAGATCATAATGGGAAGAGACAAAACTGGATTGATTGGAGAAATTGGGATTTTAAGATAAATAAATACCTCAATTTGCTCGGTATTTTTATTCACTAAGTGAGAGACTTGAAGAAGACTGTGCAAACATAAAGTCTTCTCTCTGAATATGCACGTAGGACGTGAAGTGGCTACAGACAATTACTTCACTGCCAATACTGGTAAAGGGTGTGCTCACTGCAGAGGACAGTAAGAACCACTGAATTTGCAATATTTTTCAATTCACATGTTCTCTCTTTTCTACAGACACGGACGGAAGAAACTGACCTTTTTCCTCGTCCGAAAATACAGCAAGGCTGGCTCTTGAGAATGGAGCAGCTGGTATTATTGTATCCAATCATGGAGCTCGCCAGCTTGATTATGTCCCTGCCACTATCATGGCTCTGGAAGAGGTAATTAACTTGTTCAAGGTTTGTTCTTTATTTCATTTTTCCAATTCTTCCTAATCATCCTATCCAATTTTAGGTTGTGAAAGCTGCACAAGGCCGCGTACCAGTATTCTTGGATGGAGGGGTTCGCCGAGGAACAGATGTCTTTAAGGCATTGGCACTAGGAGCCTCTGGTATTTTTGTAAGTAAAACATACCAACACAATTGGAGTAACACATTATATTATGGATGAAAAGAACGGGTTCTTAATTTCTTGAAATCTGCCTAGAGGTGTGAAAAAATGGCAGATCACTCAGCCAGACGTGAAAAAGTCCAGCCCATGTGGGGCCGAGATAATCAACAAATCCGTGCAGTGCCACCTCTAAATATGCCCTTCCATTGAATGATTTCTTGATATTTTATTCTCTGAAGTGCTCCTAAACATTTCAAATTCTCCATTTAGCTGAGGTTCTCTTCTAGCTAACCAAAATCTGAAAGAATTCTTCTTTACAATGGCAATCATTGAAGTTTCGCTACGTGTATATTTTTGGCACAAATATTTATGGATTTTGTTCAGCAAGTTATATATGTTAACTGAATTTAGAACCTTTTTTTGAGTGCTATTGCATTTTCTGTCCTTTTCCGCTAAGAATCACGTCCATTGTAGACGGTTAGAGGAGAATGCTTATAATCTTGGAGTCATTTTCAATTCTAAATACGTAGAGAACACAAGCATGCTGTTCTATCTGTAACTGGTTTTCATGATTTAACAGTTATAACGAACTGAAATCATTTGCTGGTCTCGTTCTCAGATTGGACGACCTGTGGTTTTCTCATTGGCTGCCGAAGGAGAAGCTGGTGTTAGAAAAGTACTCCAGATGTTGCGTGATGAATTTGAGCTGACTATGGCATTGAGTGGTTGCCGTACGCTAAAGGAGATCACTCGCAACCACATTGTAACCGAGTGGGACGCTCCTCATGCACTTCCAGCTGCTAGGCTATAGAAATGTGCTTCAAAATGTAAGCAACAGATATGGAAGACTAATGTTGGAATCATCAGATTCATGATTTCATTAGCCTACCTATTGTTTGAAAAAACTCGCTTCTAATTACGAGTTCACTATATCTTCTTAAACCGATAGTACTGAATCACAATGAGCGCGAAGATTTATCATATATGGCCTTCTAACTTGCCTTCATTGTGTTCGTTCTTACAAATTTCGAACTATATATAGCCAGGAGTACCTTCATCTTGCAATGTTTTCTTTACTTGGAGTATTTATATGAACTTATTGAAAGTATATGGTCCATGAGGTTTTGCAAAATTATGGTTTTCATTATGTTGTTGGTCCTTAACCTTTGCCTTGAGTATGTATATTGTCCTTAAACTTTTATTTCTTGGCATGAATTTCTCTAACCTGGGATGTGCAATTGACCTTTTTTTTTCATACCGAAAAGATCCATATGCCCTTAATTTTAATTAGAAAAAATGGAATTAGGTCCCTAACCTTTGAAAAAAGTACAAATGGACCCCGAACCTCTATTTAGCCCTCGTTTGATCCTCGTTTTTTTTTTTCAAAATACATTTTTTTCCTCTTCTTTTTAACCATGCATTCTTCAATAAAATAATATTACGTGCAAATTCAAAAAAAATCTTATTTTTTAACCACTCATTTTCCTTCGACCCTTAATGATATTTAACTAGCGTACTAAATATATCTAATCTTACGTCTTGTAATTGAAAAGATTAGACCCGGTTCAAAAATCAATTTGACGGCTGTTTTAATTCAACAATCAACCTTATATTCCAAGGAATATGATGCAATTGTAGAGGTCCACTGGTTCTAACTTTGAATCTTTTTCAAAAAAAAAAAGTGTCCAATAAAAGAATATAGAAAGTGAAGCTTTAAGCTCAAATATTCTCATACAAAGGAATTTTTTTTTTATTTTTTTTTTTCATGATCCACTTGAATAACATTAATCTCAAGGCATGGTCTCTATTTATAATACAATATTGCATATAGAAAAAGAAAATCATAATGTGGGCAATAAATTTTCTCTTTAAAATTTGTCATCCTAACATATTCTATATTATTGTGCGCGGTGATATTATGACAAAATAATAATAATAATAAATAAATCATTTTCTTTGATTTCCTAATCCTATGACATTGCAGCTTCATTTTGACGACGACGATTAGAATTTGTAATTATGATATGTTTGACATATTGAATTGTGCACAAGTAAAATGATAATTGGTATTGTCTATTTTTTAGCTTTACATTTTTTCTAGTCTATCAACGTTCTACCCGACTCTTGACTTTGTGAGCCATTTTGAATTAAGGATAATTGCTAATCAAATCGTTAAAAAATTTATCTTGCCGTATTTTTTAATAGTAATAATATTCGATCATATTTGTGTTAAACACCAGTTTAGTTGTCAATTAGATGTTCTAAACAAACTATCTTTTGTTCTTGTCAATTCTTCGTGTGAGAATATTTTACAAATATGAAAAAATCTATTTTAGTTTTTCTTTTTCTTTTTCTTTTTTTTTTCCTTTTAACAAAAATTGCAATAAATTTTGGGTTACTGGGCATGGAAATAGGGTGTTGGTGTTGATGAAAATATGGGAATCAGTCATGGTGGAAATTGGGGTGACAATGATTACACTCCTTATGTCACATAATTAAAGACTTTCAATTGCAACCAAAACTTGCACCGAAGCATGTCCAATGGATGCCTGAGGTGAGGGGTCATAGACAACATGATGGGAAGATCCTAGCTAGGGATAGAAGGTTAAGCAATACAACGCCAAGTTCAGGAGTCAAAAGATAGGTGCGATGGACGCAATTAAAGGTAAAATTAGTTAGCAATGCTATAGGACAACTTGTACAATTGACATAAATGAGAAGAGGCATCTAGACCATTCTAGAAATTCTTTGGAGTCCTATGAAAAAACTTGATTTCCAAATGTTCTATGTAGAGAAAGTCTAATTTCTAGAATGTTCCAAGTAAATATATTGTAAAATAATCTTGAAATTAATATCCAAGTTAGGTTAGAATCAATCAACATCGGCCATGCAAATGAGGTGAGAGTATAAATAGGCTAAGAAGGCCTTATTTGTAACCAACCTAAAAGAGCACGAGCACAACTCATTAAACAAATAATTAAAAAGTGGGAGCATTGTGATAGTTCTTGAAAGTAGAATATACAAGTCGTATATTTCTCTCTAAATTCTCTCCTGCATTACTTGCCTTTTTTCCTTCTTTGACTTTTAGAATATTTTATAGTGTACCATATGAAGCATTTGCAAGTGCAATTAATCAAGGGAATATGATTTTAACTAAGAACACATGAGGAAGAATTGGGGAGCTAGTGCAGTAGTAAGCTTAGAAGAGTCAAATATGTGACAAGTAGTATAAAGTCAAATCACTTCAAAAAAAAATTTAAAAACAAGCAGTGATTGAGTTTGATTAATGGATTGTGTTCGCAAAGTTGTGCATGATGGCAACGAAGACGGGCTTGATCTTTGAAATGACAACATTGGATTAGCTAAATTTTTGCTTTTCGGAAAAAATATTTTGACTCGTAATCCATTTATTAGTCAAAAAGTAAAATGCAATAAAAAAGAAGATAACTCGATTAGTATATTTTCACAGTTGGTGGGGGAGAAGACGGGTTATATATATATTTTTTCCTTATTCATCCTATTTGTTTGACGGATTTTTTTTTCTCTTTTGAAAAAAATAAATTAAAGGATGTAAAACCATTTATTCATTTTTAATTAAAAAACAACTTGATTTTTGTCTATTAGAGTCTTAAATACACCACATTTTAAAGATTGAGCAACAAATGTGCTCCAAAATGCAGGTTGAAAGTCTAAATGCACTATTGTATAAAGTTTGGAACTTCAGTCTAATAGATATTGCCACATGTACATTTCTTTAATACATAAATAGTCTCTGTTTAGTTTAACTACAAATTATTTTATATTTTGATAAAATTTATTAAAATATATCATTTAAAAGTTGATAAGAATTTTGAGAAAAATGGAACTCAAACACAAGCTTAAACAAATAGGACACTGTGTAAAATAAATGAAGAAACAGATTGACTGAAGATTGCAAATCCCAACAAAAAGAGGCAGTTATGAATTCCATATCTAGCCCCTGTTTGATCTACATTATTATCTCATTAAAATGAAAAATATGACCGTTATCCATCACATCAACATTTAAATTCAAATTTTCTATCTCTTATGTGGGCCCCAATAACGACTATATTTTTCATTCTCATTCTACAATAATTTGGCTCAATAATTTGGCTCAAACAGGGTATCACTGAAAATACCAAACAAAACAAAAGTCAATATTTTAACATATACTTACATTTTCATATTCATACAAATAATTAATGCTCTTTCCTAATAAACCGCATCAAAAAGAACGGTAGGCAAAGTCACCTGTTCCATCCATAAACCACCACCAAAAACCACTGCCACTTGTGTTGGAATTTGTTTAAAACATCTTTGAAATTATTCACATTTCATCATTTTTTTCATCTCTCACTATTAATTTTTTCCTTTTTCACATATGGATTTGTGAATTTTGGTTATAGACCCTCTTTATATTATATAATCACATACACATAATTCGCTTGGATCATGTGAAGATTATCAGATTATCTAAATCTGAAAAAGAGAAAAACCCTTATCTGATCTTTATATAGAGATATAAAGATTGGGTTTTTTGGAGAGGAGTAACATAAAAAGATTGGAATTTTAATACATTTGGGTCAGAATTTTTGAATTTTCTTGATAAAAGGCTTTTACTTTTGTTTGGGATTTTTGATTTCATGGCTGCTGGTACAGAAGTGTCTGTTGAGACTGCAGTGGTGGAGATGGAGTACCCTAGTGCTGTTGCTGTTGAGTTTTCATCAACAGAAGACACTGCCAGTGAAAACAGCACTGATAAAAAGGCTAATTCCAATGCTAAGGAGTCTGGGGAAAGGGATGTTGTTAAGGACTTTGGTTCAGATTCAAAATCAGAACTGCAAATGGAGGATATTGTTGACATGTTGAAGAAACTCAAGTTGAATCCTCTGGCTAAGGAATTCTTCCCTTCCTCGTATTATCACAGCGAGATGGGGTCCAACAACTTTTTAGGGGATAAAAACTCTGGCATTGATGGTTCCACAATAAATCGTAGGGTATAAAATCTGTTTTCCATTTAATTTTACCATGTCAATTGTTAAATTGATTGATTATACTATGTATTGATGCCTGATCTTTCATTGATTATTATCATCTGTTTGGGCTTGTGCGTGTGATATAGAAATGAATTATTAGTGTTCGTTTCCTATTTCTCTGGTTTGCAGATTTTATAGTTACCCAAAATAAAATTTCACAACTTGAAAAAAAAATTAGTTCATGAAATTTATGGTGGATTGTCTCTGTTATTTGGTGGGTAAATACTGGGACTTACATCTGTTTTTTTTATGTGGTAATGGAATTTTGACAATCTGCGTGTATTGTCTTTTTGTTAGTAGGTAGGTGGGAACTGAAATGTGTTCTCTTAAGACAGAACAAAACATACAGATGTATTTAATCCAAAAAACGTATCCTAAAAACTATAAGAAATGATCGTTGATAGTTTTTTATGGATATGGAGTTTTGATACATGACTTGTCATAATTGAGCAATGAGTTTCCTAGTTCTAACAGTGTAATGGATCAATGATTTTAGGATTAATCTATGTGAAAGGATGATTCCCAACTGTTTGCCTATTCCATTAGTCGAGATGAAATTAATACTTTCGCATCTAAGTTGTATCCCTTGGGTCAGTTATGGTAAATTTGACCAAAACTCGGAAGTGAGACACAATTCTATCATTTAATGGATTTTCAACATTTTGATTTTTCAAGAATGTATTGCTGCACTTGGTTTAACAGAAACCGATCATTTAACATTCAATGTGCTAGACAGTCCCTTACTTCAGTTTATCGTTTTAATTGTTAGTATTTGTTTTATTCATTCGACTTGGATAATTCACATCCAGATCATCATCTTGGTCATTGACAGTCTACTTCTCACACCGAGGCACACTAGATATGTATATATGCACGTGTATACACATATCTGATTGTTAATGGATCCAAACATTTTCTTATCAGACAATTTAATCTCGTAATCTAAAATCCATTACATGTTCAATATACAGATGGTTGAATACCTAGTGTTATTACTATTATTTGACTTTATCTTCTTGGTCGCCTTCGTCTGAATTGGTGTTCTTCTAATGTCATAGTTACTGAGTTTTGAAAACTTTCTAACTAAATTCTATTCCATTAGGTTGACATTCACGAGCATGTTCTTATTGCATTCTCTAAGATTTATATATATATTTTTTGTTTTCTCAGAGAAGAAATAACCACAACCAGGTCAGGAGGAGAATGGGTGTCAGGACTTTTAGAGCTCAAAGAGAAGATAGTATTAGGCGAACAGTCTATGTCTCTGACATTGATCACAATGTAAGTTCAAAGCAACAAACTTCACTCAACTTATTGTAATCTTTCAGAGTACACATTGATATAATTTTTGACCTTGTCAAATAAGGTCACTGAAGAGCGGCTTGCTGCCTTATTCAGCGCCTGTGGGCAAGTAAGTTCTGTGCTCAGATATATTATATATGAATCATTCTTTCTGAATGCATACTACTTGATTTCCTTGTATGTCAGCTTTGAAGATTATTTTCTGTGACCATAAAATACTGATAGTTTGAAAATGTGAATTTTTCAAAATTCATAGCCTTTGCCAGACCATATCCAAAGGAGTATGCAGTGTCCAACAGTTATTTCTTCGATCTTGTTCGCCAAATAATACTTGTACTTGGAATTTTCTTCATTCTGGTGGTTGTCCCTAGTCTTATTGGATACTACAAGTCCCCTAACAGTTGTCAGGAGATTGAGATAAATATTCATTTTCATGCTTCTCATAAAGTGTAACGATAAAAAGATTTGCACCGACCAGTTCTATCCCATGTTCTGAGGTTGTTTCTATGGCCATATCCATGTATATTACCTTTGGTTGCATGCTCTACCAACAAATAGACATATGCAAGAGCTACATCTCTCTCTCTCTATGTGCGTCTGTCTGTCTGTTTGTGTGACTCTACTATACTCATGGGTTGGCTCTCCCCCTCTCTTTGCATAATCAAGCACTTCTAGTTGTATTTTAGTTGTATTTATGGATACAATTAATCTCTAGGAATGTAGCTCTAAATAAAGACTGACCGAAAGATACCATTTTGGTATGTTGTTGGTTGCTATTCCTCTAGGATTAGAAAAACAATAATGTTGTATTGAAAGGCTTTAATTTCCATTTGAAATATTTTCTGCAAATTTAGTTTTGTGAGTTCCAAATTATATTTTTGAAGCATTGTTACCAATATCTTTGATTCCCTTCCAGATGATAGTTTTGATCTCCTTCGATATGAGTTGACCAATTGGGTTTAGAGAGAATTCAGATAAGCAAGTTGATAATGAAGAAGTAAGANCAATTGGGTTTAGAGAGAATTCAGATAAGCAAGTTGATAATGAAGAAGTAAGAATTTTTTAATAAATGATTTTAAAAGAAATCTTGATTAGAGTACTTTGCCAATCTGAGGCATTCCATTGACATACATTATGAAACTCACTAGTGCTACGCACTGGGTGCTACATGAGGGGGAGAAATCGCTGCAGGTGATTTACAAACATAGAATATCAGCTAGGGAACTATTTCCCAGTTGTTTGATCTACTCTATTCACATAATTTAGTTTTGATTAGATGATTTTGTTTTGAAAATCTTGATTAGATAACTTATTGTTGACCTACCTTATGAAGGTCAGTAATGATACATGCTAGTGGTGCTACACTAAGAAGCATGGAAAAGTGGTCTACACATAATGGACACAGACATGTCAGGTCGATTGTCCTCTTTTTCTTTATGGTTCTAGAGACATGGTAGACATGCTGATGACCCAGATCCAATACGTTAAAATCCCAAAAAAAAAAAAAAAAAA
>CAIGRT010197699.1:0-14813 GCA_903798405.1 Fraxinus platypoda | reverse complement strand
CTAGTTTTTAAACATTCAAATCATTTTTTATTTACTAATTTTGAGGGACATTACAAGTACTATTCACTTATTTAACAATTATTTTTTATCTGTTTATAATTTAAATAGTTTATAAACACTTTTCAAACATGAACCGTTGCAATTAATATCTCCTAATTGGAATTTTTTTCTCAATTTTAAAATAGGAATTTCAAAGAAAAGTCCAAAAATAAATTTGTACATGGGAGGAGAATCCTAAAAAATAGAAAGTTGGGACTCAAAACGAACCCCAGCCGCGATATGTAAAACGTACGGATCCCCTCAAAATCCTATATTCCTCCATTGTTCGTGAAGCAGAGACCCAAAACAATATATAGATATAGAAGCACAAGAATTTTAGAAAGAGAATGCACAACTCAACAAAGATTAGATTTTATATGTACGTATATACTCGTCGTAATTTTGTACATTTTTGTAAGGGATTTTTTCTTCTTCTTTTATAATGTTGCGTTATTTGTTGGTATAATTGTAAGTATACGTTATGTATATATGAGTTTGGGGGAAAATGTTATGTGTTTACAGTTTACTAATTGTTTTGCTCTTTTGCATTGCCAATGTTTGCATCAGGGATTTTTGATTTTGGGGTAAGGCAATGCAGAAATGTATAATCCGGATTTTTTATTAACGGTTTGATGTTATCAATAACATTAGAACTTAGAAGTTTGTTGGTTTTTGGAATTGAAAGGGGACTTTTGAAATAGAAAATTGAGGGAGGAAATTTCGCATTAGTATGAATTGTGGGCCTTTTAGAGGAGGAGAAAAGGCGACTTGTGTTTTTTCAGCATGCCAACGTCTTGGGCTGAGTCGGGTGAGAAGGTGGCTGTAGGTGGTGGTCAGAGGACTGCTTCCGGGGGCTCCCAAACAACTTATGTTCGGCCACATCTTAGAAATAGGCCTCCCTCATCGGACCCAACAACAGCCCCAGTTTCCTATGCTGGTGCTGCTTTGAGCAGTTATCGCCAGGTGTATGGCAGTCTGCCTGTGGGAGGAAGTCGTTCTAGTGGTCTTGAAAATTATAGACGTGGTTGTGGTGGTGGTTGGGACTGCGGAAGGGAAAGAGAGGCTAACCCTTTTGAAGATGATACTGGTACAGAACAGGAATCTAGGGAACAGGAGAATACAGGGATCAATTTTGATGTATATGAGGATATTCCGGTCAACACTAGTGGGGATAATGTACCCAGTCAAGTGAATTCATTTGCTCAGATTGATTAGGCGAAGCATTGAATCAAAATATCAGGAGGTGCAAATACAACGCCAGTGCAACAGCATGCTGTACCAATCTCACTTGCTGGCCGTGATCTGATGGCTTGTGCGCTGACTGGTTCTGGAAAGACAGCTGCATTTTGCTTTCCAATCATTAGTGGAATGGTTAAAAGTAGCCAGTTTTCTCAGAGACCATGTGCACCACGCACAGCGTTTCTACTCGCTCTCATTCTTTCTCCAACAAGGGAGCTTTCATGCTAAGTGAGTTTATATTCAGCGATTTTGATTAGCCTTTGCATGCTTTAAGTATGTGCTTTTGGAAATTCAAAGGTTTTTCTTGATTTGTAGATTCACGAAGAAGTTAGGAAATTTGCATATCAAACTGGTGTGAGGGTGGTTGTTGCTTATGGTGGTGCACCCATAAATCAATAGGTCTAATTTTATACTTCCAGTTAGATTGTTGATTTGCCACTTTTGGGTCTTCTTCTTATCTTTATCATCCACTTATCTTGAATTTATATGTTTATATCTGAGCCATTCACTAAAGTGCACTCTCGTGCAATTAAAACCGTAACAAGAATCGGTCGTCATTTGCTTACTGCTCGTGTTTGGTTTTCTGCTTTCCTGACATTCTTGTCATATATTTTCTAAAACCTTTTTTGGTTTATTTCTTAGCTATAATTTTTTTATTAACAATGTCCAACTATTCTCCTATTTCTATTTTTATATCATGATATATGTACAGCTTTGAGATCTTGAAAGGGGTGTCGACATACTCGTTGAAACTCTCCGGCAGTTGGTAGATTTGTTGGAAAGAGGAAGAGTCTCGTTGCAAATGATTATGTATTTAGCTCTTGATGAGGCAGACAGAATGTTAGACATGGGGTTTAAACCTCAAATAAGGAAAATTGTGCAGCAAATGGACATGCCTCCTCCAAGTATAAGACAAACAATGCTGTTTAGTGCCACTTTTCCAAAGGAGATACAGGTCTGTTTTCTGTGTCTGAAGGCCGTGATTTAAGTTACTGGAAGTCAGATGGCCTCAATTTGGTGACTAGGATCCCGTGTCGACTGACATTTTGTTTTGCATAACTTGCAACGAGACTTGAACAGCATTATATGCAAGAATACTACCAATATGAATTTGCTGTCAATCACCAAACACTCACTTTTTATGGTGCTGATTAGTTTTGTGTTTTTGCATTTTGATTGTGATTGCAATTTCTTTTCTAAAATGTATACAGATTACTCCAATAGACTCTTTTCCTTGGTTTAGAGCAAGTTAGGTGCTATTGTTTAGAATGCTAATAAACAAAACCTTCTTTGCATTAGATGCTCAAACATCACATTGCTGACAATTTTTGCTTCACTTCATAAATTTGCTTTTATTTTTTGATTTAAACAGAACTTTAATACCATTCTGTCTTTGTGCTAAAAGGTACCAACCAGGCAAGATTTGTTCATATTTCTTTCAAATTTCTATAATTGCTGCAGCTTTGTGATATTTTGCAACCTGGTTGACATGCAGAGACTTGTGTGTTTTTTGCTGTTGGAAGAGTTGGTTCTAGTACTGATTTGATTGTTCAAAGAGTTGAATATGTGCATGAATCTGACAAAAGGAGTCACTTGATGGACCTCCTTTATGCACAGAGAGCTAATGATATTGATGGCAAAGTAAGATTTATGACTTTCTTGTGGTTTAGGGCTTTCCATGTCAAGATAGATACAAACCATCACACCCCAAGACCAGTGGCCTATTGAGCATGAGATAGGCCTCCAAACCCACATGGTAACTTTTAATTGGGATCAAACTAATCTACTAGCCTAAAATGATATGAAGTTAACATGGACTCTTTTGAGGTATGCTTATACAAGCCTCCATCTCCATAATCCACCGAGAGGGACAAGGTGGGCTATCACAGTTTTAGGACAGAATACTTTGAGCCTTGTGCAACTTTATTGAGAGTAAGAGTAAGTCAAACTGATCTCTGCATGAAAGAAATTTTAGCTATTCAGCTTTTTGTAATAGTGAATTCAGTAAATGCATTCACAATGGGCTTTAGAGATTGAATAAGTTCTAATTGTTTCAAATAAAATTTTCGTAAGTTGCTGCCCTCTATATAAAAGCTACTTAACTGAAGTTAGTTTTAGAAATATAAAGCTTAATTTTGTGAATTTCTTACTTCCATTTTCTTAATTTGTTTCAAAAGACAGTGTGTGTTTTTATAAATTCTTCTCCAAAAACAATTTTAATTCCACCGACTTTCCAACTAATTCAATGCTTCTGGTTTTACGCTTTGCTTTGTAATAAGCTTCAACCCTTGTTTTTGTGGAGACAAAGAAGGGAGCTGATTCACTTGAACATTGGCTTTTCATCAATGGCTTCCCTGCTACTTCCATTCATGGTGATAGAACACAACAGGTTTGTTTACTTTCATGCATCTGCTAGAACTGGAGCGTGCATTGTACTGATTGTTTAAAAATTTCACTTTTCAAGCATATTTCTACCTTTAATGTTGGCCTTGTAGCTTCTTCTGTGTTTCTCACTTCACAAGAATTCGCACAGCTAAGCTTATTTGACAGTTTTTCTTGGGGTTTTATGCTGTGATCTTTTAAGTTTATTTCCTCCGCCCTTCTCTTGCTTCTTTTTACTAATTCCTTCGCCTCCATATTTTTGGTTTCCTAGTACATTGAGTATATCCAAAATATTTTTTCCTGTTTTATAAGCTATTTCACGCTACAATTTTTAATGCAAATCTTTTTGTTTACTTGGAATGGATGCAGGAGCAAGAACACGCTTTGAGATCATTCAAAAGTGGGAAAACTCCAATTTTGGTCACAACAGATGTGGCAGCTCGCGGTCTTGATATCCCCCATGTTGCACATGTTGTGAACTTTGATCTTCCAAATGACATTGACGGTTATGTCCATCATATAGGACGCACTGGGCGTGCAGGTAAAAGAGGATTGGCAACTGCCTTCTTTTACGAGAGCAATGCCTCGTTAGCTAGGGCATTATCCGATTTGATGCAAGAAGCAAATCAAGAAGTACCTGCTTGGCTGTCTCAATTCACAGTTCAATCTTCCTATCGGAAAATTCGTCATGGCGGAGGACGATATGGCAGTCCTGATTTTCGAAGTGATGCCTCTTTTAGTAAAGGTGGTATGAACTACTATGGTGGCAGCAATGTCAATTATAGCTATGGCGCTTCCAGTGCGTCTGGTGAAGCTCATGGCCCTGTCACGACTAGTGCATGGGACTAACAACCTTACATTTTCCTACTTGCTACTGCAAATATTGGTCATGTTAGCAAACTTGTCATTTTCGAGCTCGAGGTAATCGAGCCTTTCTGTTTTGAATAACCCCTTTTTCGTATTGAAGTTGTTCGGCTGTACTTGAAAAAGTCATTCAATCTGAGGTGGGGTTGGTGGGGGTTAGATATTGCAGTGGTTATATGATTTGAGATGTGAAAATGCTGACGAGCTTACTGACATTTTAGGACTTAAACCTCGTCGTGGTGGAATATGTTGAAAGGGCATTCTAGCTGTACATCTCAGAGGTTTTTGGATGTAATTTCTTTTGCTGATTGTTATCTTGTGATGCTGTTGTAAATTGTGATATTCTAGCATTAGTGCAAAGATTCTCATAGTATTCATTTTCTCCTTAATTTTTTTCTTATATTTTTGAGATGGATGAAAAGATAAAAGCTTAGTTTATCCCTAGTTGAATGGATCCAAATGGTACAATGTATATAATATATCATCTCGGCTTGTATATGTGTAATTGGCTTTTTTCAATCTTAACTTATTATTTTTCAATAGGTCATTTTAATATACAATTAATAATTTTTCAGTGGATTAGTTGCAGAGAATCTGTTTAAGTTTGCTGAGTATGAATGTTTAGTTGTGGAAAATCTTGCAATTATATTGTTATCTTTTTGAGCCATGAATTTGAGGTGTAGGTATCAATAACAAATCAAGTTTCATTTTCAATGAGATTAAGGGCCCATTTTGGCAAGTCTTTTGAAAAGTCAAAAGCTTCTTCTGTGTCAGAAGCTGTTTTTAAACATGTTTGAATAAGCTCATGTTTGGTAGAGATTAAAATCAAATATTTAGTAGATTGTGGTAAAAGTTGATGAAATGTGTTGTTGAAAAGTTATGAATCCAATAAAATGTGTAGTTAAAATTAATTGTTGACTTTGATTTAAGATTTTAATTGAATTTTAATTCAAACTAAACAGGGTATAAGAGTTTTTAGAAAAAACCTAAAGTATTTTTCTCATGCCGCTCTTTTACCAGAAGTATAAGTCAGCAAAACGTGCCTTGAGTTTGACTACTTGAATCTATTTTCTTCATTTTATCTGTTCGTTGAGTCACTGCTTTACCGAATGGCGTACAATTTTGAAACTCTTTTTTAACATTTTCTACTGAGTTTGAAATCATATGCATCTTCTAGGACTTATAGATGAGGTCGTTTTATTTTCCAAAAAGAAAAAAATTAATTCATTTTTTAATAAAATAATAATTGACTCCAAAAGAAGATAAGGGAAGAAAATTGTTAAGATGCAATAATTTATGATGTGGGTACATGAACTCACGTCATACAATAATAAGTGTCCTAAAACTTGATGTCATGTCTTAAATCAGCTGCTAATCTACTTCAATTAACTATAATTGATTATACTTTAAAATAAAAAAGTTAGAAACGCGTGCATTGCACGTGATAACTTAATTATATTTTATGTATCATGTTGATAGTGAATACTTAATTATATTGCATGTATGCTCGACTTGCAAAATTTGAATTTAATTATAACACTAATTTCTGCGTAAGTTAAAGATATTAGAAAATTACGAATAAAATCTCATGTCAGGTAGACACGGGATAACTAATGGATTTATAAAGAAATTGGGCTACACGAAAAAGGTGGATAGTCGAGGGGTTGGTGCTTGGTACTGGATGGTGGAAGAAGGGAGACAAGAAGAGGAGTACAGTGGAGCAACATTCGTGTTATTTCTATATATTTTTATCTTTTTTATGTGGTTTTTTATTACTTTATTTAAATGTTTTTAATACATTCCCTCGACATAAGAAGGTAGATTTACTTACGAACTAACACAATAGTTTTTTTTATATAAATGGGTAGCAATGTACTAGAACCCAAGTCTTTTTATGAACTAGTATAGTATCATATTAAGCTCATGTTTGGTACAAATTAAAATTTGATTTTAATCTTAAGTCAAAGTCAATAATTAATTTTAACCACACATTTCATGGAACCCACAACTTTTCAACCACACATTCCATCAGCTTTTATCAAAATCACTAAAAATCTGATTTTAATCTACAACAAACAGGGGCTAAATCACTTTGCTTGAAAAGTTTAGATTAATGGAGAAACAAGATATTTAGTTATTTAAATATTATCTTTAATGGAACTCTTCTTAGCAATATTGGATGGAGTTATATATGGTGATCTACTTGGTACAAAAGCTTAAAGTTGAAGATTGTTTGTCGAAAAAAATTAAATAGACCCAAATACAAAATGAAGAGTAAATTAGGGACCATATGTATAATATTTTCTTAACATTCCACACATATTACTAAGAAAGCAAAGGAGTTATTTGACCTTCCCAAAGTATAATATATTACTCACTAATGAATATTTTCCATAAACCAAAAAAGGTATTTGTAATATCACTATATGAAAAGAGAGACAAAATATGGTTCCTCTCGATTTACATTCCATTTTTCTCTTCATAATCTCGTTAATTGCACATACTCTATTCACCCTTTATTTTGAACTAGACTCATCTTCTCCCTGACTTGATATATCAAGAAGATTATAATCGATTCGAGAGGTTGCAAATTCTGTAGATAGTCTAATTCATAATCAAACTTCCTTCCTATGTCTCGTTGGTACTTTTAACATGTCATGATGTTCTTGAAAAGTGTTGATCGATTACATATTATCAATATTACATAAATAATGTATGAATGTGTGTATTACACTCTAGTTTGTTACATAAATTATGATCTATTTGATAACTTATGATCTATTCGTAAAGAATTATCCCTTATGGGGATGGACCAGATTGACCAAAAATGTGGCATTATCACTAATTACAATGATGTTATGTAGCATTATCATGTAAGCTACTAAAATATCATACATTTGTAATTAAATTCAGTGTAATGATTTTCATAATAAAGTAATTATATAACAAACCATATATTATTTGCCGGCATAATTATTTATTAAGATATGTAAATTAGTCCCCTACCGTACTGTGCAAACAAAAAGGTTTTTCAATGGACCCGTTCGTTTTGACATATCAACTTATATCTTATTAAAAATATTGTAATATATTTTAAAATATAAAAATTAAAAAATAAGCTAATAATAAGTTGATTCAGTTCATACCAATGAAATACTCGTTAGAAAGTTCGATATTATTTTTACAACAAACATTAAACACTAATGCCATAGAAGAAACAAGCACAGCTGCACACGAAATAGAAATAATTAACGATTTACGAACATTATAATTAAGAAATGGATTCACAAAAGATTTAGAACTTCTACAATAAATATAAGTATTTGTATAATAACAAAATTGTTATTTAGAACTAGATACTATTGATTGTAACATATTTAATAACAATCGAAATATAAAAAAAAATCAATTTTAGACAAATAATAATAAGGACTATGTTACATGTACATAATCATTCACATAATCTTTTACACTCCCCTCACATGGAGGGGGTCCCACAGACAATAAAATATCCAGCAACACTATTCAAGTGAGAAAGGTGTGCGTACACCTGGTGTACAAGTAGCATTATCCTAATAATAATACCCTTCTATCTCTTTCACACACAGCTGGGCCCATTTTATTAATTCAAACATTGAAAAATTTGAGGAGGTTTCTTGTCTGCAACTAGACTTGAAATTGTTTTTTTCCCAGATTACATAATATAATAAGTATAATTTAATGCATTAATTATCTAGTCTGTGATAGTCAGTTAGCCTTTAATTTTATAATTAGAGAAACAATTAAACAAATCTACTGTGTGTATCTGTGTGTATATATACATGTCAGTAACATAAAATTTTGCTGCCTGTTTCTTGTTTCCATATGGGGCTTGAAAATCTACTTTCCTCTATGATTAAAACTCAAATATTTTTAGTAAAACCAATTATTCTTTTCCATTTTTATTATCTATTGAATAATCTTTAGATTTCAAGATTTTCAGCTTGAATTTCTTGATCTGAGTTCTCAAGAAAAGGTGCAAATTTGATTTATATGTATATGATAAGCCATTCTTGATATTTATGGAGCAAAATATTGAGAGGTCTTCAAATGCAAACAGGGGTTTCAGAGTTCAAGCTCCACTAGTGAGTTTTGCTTGATCTTTGACCTTTTTCTGCTGTTAATTTCTTGAATTCATGAGCTTTTGGAGATGCCCGAAAGAAATTGATGTGCAGTTTTTGTGCAAGATTTCTTGGTGTTTATGGAGCATTTATTTTGCATATTTTTCTTGAATTCTAAATTATGGGTTTCTATTTCAATAGTTTTTGAAGATACTGGGCAAATATTGTGTCGAAGGTACAATCTTTAATGGCAATCTTTTTGTTTTTTGACTTTTGAGTTTGAACTATCAATATCATTAATCTTGTCTAAGCAATTTTATTAGTTGAGATGAGTCTCTGTACCGCTGTACGTGGTCTGTGTCTCATCTGTTGAGGATGAATAAAATACAGTATATTTACCATAGGAAGATATTATTAGCATGTTTGGTAAGAATTATTAGATACCATTAAGACAAGAAACTAAAATCTTATTCATTAAATTGTCGAGTTTTGACCAATGCCCAACATATACTATATGTCTATAATGGGGGTTCGGATTTACTATTCCTTCTTTGATGTAGGTTTGATTTTGTGGACAATGTTATGAGTGCAATTATTTCAGTTGTTAACTATGTAGCGTAGGCTACCACTTTACATGAGAAAAATAAGTGATGGTGGCAGAGTGAGGATGGGGATGGTGGGAGATCCTCATCAGTGTTTCAAAGCGATTTTGACTCAAATTGAACGCGGAAGGTGTTTGAGAGCCAATTGAAAATTTGACAGTGTTATCCCTTATTTGATTTTTCTTGCATTGTTATAGTTGCCTCATTTAATGGAGCATATCTTGCGTAAGCTTTAAAAACTACCATTTACACAGTGATAAGATCCCAATGGAAACTGTTGCATTTTCTAGTAGTTGTCGTTTTTAGAAAGGCAGTTGTGTGTTCAGTTTAACTGGATATTCATTATGGGCCTGGTTTCTGCTTGTAAAAGTGTTAAGATTTAGTCTTCACATCCTTTTTGTACAAAAATTAGTCGTTGGTACATACCTCAGTTTATTTTAATGGGACATTTTAGTTTTTACTATATGAAACATAAGAACTACAAGGCCATCTCTTTCTTTCTAAATCTTACTATAAGTTCCCGGTTTCTTTCTATTTGCTTCTACTTCAGCCCTGCAAATGTTCTCCTTTATTCTTCTCTTTTCAATACATCATGTTAAACAAAGTGTGGCTGCTTCTTGAAACCTTCACATCTTGAATTATTCTTTGCACAATTCGAATTACATCATGCCTTGTGAGGAGCTTAATCATACTATGTACACTCCATAGATCCAAGATTAACCTTTTTGCAGATGGGGACGGTAACATACAGGCAATTTTTATTAATATAGTATATTGGCATTCCTACATGCACTATATCACTTTAGTATTCCTACTGCACTAAGGATTTATTAGAGGGGCTGTTTTTGACTAACAAAGGGGTGAGATAATTCGTTTACATCTTCTCCAATATAGTGAAAACCTGTAGCAGTGAATGGAATTGGCTCTCATTTTAAAAGTGAAACACTATAAACTTGTGTGTGCTTGCTCGTTACGTGATTACTTTCTGATTATTATTGCTCTCGACAACAGGTATTAGGATTTAGTCCATAACATAGCGAAGTCAGGCTCCCTGCCTACCTTCTTACACGTGAAGTGCCATTTTACTCACAGTTCAGCCATGGGTTCTAATATAGGTGGAGTCACATTTTGTGATTAAATTCAAAACAAGAATGTTGAAACAAGATGAGCTTTTTATGCCATAAATTTATGCGAATTCTATATTGTTACAAGGTTAATAGCTGATTTTTTAAGAGGAAAAAACGCACTAAGTTAAATAGAACTGAAAACTAAAAAACAAGAAGGAAAACGGAGAAAAGAAAGAACTTATATATCACAGTTACTGGAGTTTGGAGTTAATGAGAAACACGCAGCAAATAGTGGGTGTTGGCAATTCTTGAATTAATTATTACACGGTTCTTGAATTAACTCCAAATTGGTTCTTATGCTTATTGCTTGGCGACAATTTTTATAGCAGCAGATGAGTAGGCAGCATGTAATTAACGTCCCACCTTCAACTCAAGGACGTTAATTGAATATGATGAACAAATAATAAATATAGCGATTCCTGCTTTGCCTATTTTGATGTAAATTATGGGCCAAAACTGTGTACAGCATGGTATACGAAGATCTGGAATTATAGAGAGTAAAAGGAAGTGAAACGATGGATGAATCGTCGAGTTTCTTGTAGCTTCTGCATTTCGTGTCATTAATCTTCCATAAAGTCTTTGGTATGTATAATTTGATATCATAACCTGGGATTTTTTACAGGTTGATTCTGTATCATGCTATTGCAAGGTCGAATCAGGCCTGAAAACAGTTGCTGGAGCAAGAAAATTTGTCCCAGGATCAAAACTTTGTATCCAGCATGATATTAATCCTCGAGCACACAAAACAAGAAGTTACCGTAGGGAGAGGGGAGTGCAGCCACCTCTCCTGCCTGGACTTCCCGATGATCTTGCAATTGCTTGTCTAATCCGAGTCCCTCGTGTTGAACATAATAAGCTTCGTCTAGTTTGCAAGAGATGGTACAACTTGCTTTCCGGGAACTTCTTTTATTCTCTCCGAAAAAGTCTTGGTATGGCCGAAGAGTGGGTGTACGTTATAAAAAGAGATCGCGATGGACGGATTTCATGGCATGCCTTTGACCCGGTCTACCAATTGTGGCAACCACTCCCACCTGTTCCCATGGAATACAGTTCGGCCATTGGATTTGGTTGTGCTGTCCTTAGCGGTTGCCACCTCTACTTATTTGGAGGAAAAGATCGGTTAAAGGGATCTATGAGACGGGTAATATTTTACAGCGCTCGAACAAATAAATGGCACAGGGCACCGGACATGCTTCGTAAACGGCATTTCTCTGGTTCTTGTGTCATTAATAACTGTCTTTATGTAGCCGGGGGAGAATGTGATGGGATCCATAGAACTCTTCGTTCGGCTGAAGTTTACGATCCCAATAGAAATCGCTGGAGTTTTGTAGCTGACATGAGTACGGGTATGGTGCCATTTATTGGCGTCATGTACGATGGGAAGTGGTACTTAAAAGGACTTGGAGCCCACCGGGAGGTATTGAGCGAAGCCTATATTCCGGAAACCAATATATGGACTCCGATCAATGATGGAATGATTGCTGGGTGGCGCAACCCGAGTATCTCTTTGAATGGAAAGCTTTATGCTCTTGACTGCCGGGACGGGTGTAAGCTTCGAGTATATGACGAAGCAACGAAGTCTTGGAATAGATTTATCGATAGCAAGCTTCACCTTGGCAACTCGCTTTCTTTGGAAGCTGCTGCTCTTGTTCCTCTTAATGGTAAGCTTTGTATCATACGTAACAATTTGAGCATCAGTATGGTTAATGTCACAAATCCCGATAAACGAATGGAGAGTAATCCTGATATTTGGGAAAATCTTTTCGTTAAAGGGCATGTTCGGAGTCTTTTCACAAATTTATGGTCGAGTATCGCCGGACGAAGTGGGTTGAAGAGTCACATTGTGCACTGTCAGGTTCTTCTAGCATGAGATAGGCATTTGAAACATGCTCCATTTTCCTTGTCGTTTAAGTACAGTATTTTCCTTCGTAGCAGATTTTCACTGTTGTTTATCGAAACTTTTTAGGCTCGACTAGTTGCGTTTATTTTGTTCCGTTGGAATTTGGTTTAAAGATTGAAAAGTTTGATTAAGTATAAAAATTGAAAAATGACCGCGTCAATTTCGATCAAATATTCGGACTTGATCCGATATTTGAATTTTAAATATAAATAGAGTAACTTGTTATACTCGTTGAGTAGATCGTCATGATATATTAGGAATCTCAAAATCAATTTCAGATGAATGAGAAATTGCGGTCCAAAGTTGGAAAGAAAAGAGGAAAAAATTGGCTGGAAATTTGCTTTTAACTCCATCACTCGAGCGACATGCTAGCGACAGACAGGCAGACGAAAAAAGTCTATGTTGAACGGTGTCACTGTAGCTCGAGTGAGAGGCCAGCGATAGCAATTGATGCTTCTCTTCGTGAATGTTACTGAGTTTGGGGGCGCGACATTTCACTCACAACATCTCTTCTATAAATATGATTCTTTGGACGTCAATTATGCATCTCATATCATTTGCATTGAGCATTATATAAAAAACTTGCAAAACTCTCCAAAAATCATTTTCTTGTAGAGGGAAGAAAAATTGTTCGAGTTCGCAATTGCTTGTGATTTGAAGTGTTTCTACCACAAATTGTATCCGTTGCATGTAGGGAGACAAGTGCCGAATTAAATTTAATTATTACTTTGTCATTTAATACAAACAACCATTTAACCATACAATATCACCAACATGTTCAACTTGAGGTTAAATTTGGAAAACTTGTACATGGTTTTAAGTTCTTATTTGGGTATGTAGCTTCTTATTTCTTTTGGGTTATCATTTGTTTGTATTTTTTGAGATTCTTTGTGAATATAATCGTCTTTGTTTACTAATAAATCAAATTTATGTATCGAAATTCACCTGCTTGAAGAAAATAAGTTAATTTGTCTCGTCTAATAATTTAAACTTATAAATAAGCTGGTTAAACATCTAACTCTTCTTGACCCTAAATTTCTTATGATTCTAATGATCACTAGATAACATTGCTCTTGATGCGGACTATCATGCGATATAACCACTCAGAGCTTGTAAAAAAAATTGTCACGTAAGCAAAACAAAAAGTGTTTTCAATAGTTTTATATCCACTATTCAACTAATTACGAAGGACTGGTTAATATTAGATCTTGTTGGTAATAAGGTTAATTTGAGTTCCGTAAAATACTAACCTAGATTAAAAGAATTGAAAATCTCCCAACTTTTCTTCTATATTATACAATGAACAACAAAGAAACCATGAACCATAGACTTTGTTTCTCAAGAAAACAAGAAACAATAGTTTACAACAAAAAAATCTTAATTGTCCCTAGGGATGGCAATGGGACTGATCGAGGTAGGTATTTCCATTTTACGTCCCGTTGAGTATTTTTTTCTCCTGCCACGCTGCATACTCGATTAAGGCGGGATTGGGAATGAGGGCAGATCCCTGTCTCATTTACCATCTTTTTTTTTTTTATTGGTTGCTCTTACTTTTTTCATGTAAAGATAACACATTGTTTTTTTTTATTTTTTTTCTCAATTTGTAGAACAACTCATGTTTCTTTTAGATGGTAATTCTTTTTTTGTGATAAAAAAACTTATATTTTGAAATGATTTTAAACGGAATAGGAACCATATTCTTTGCCCCTACCCCCACTTGATTAGACGGGAAATTTTCATCCCGCTTTGGGTCAAGGTCCCACGAATATTGAGTTTAACGAATCTTTTTGTCCTCTTCCTAGTTGAAACATTAATTAATTATGTTCGAAGCCCTTACATTTATTACATCTACAACATTATAATCCAAATAATTGCAACGTACATTCACAATAGTGACGATAAATTTGTAATTCAAGTACATGTAAAACACATGAGTAAACGAATTTGTTTAAGCAATTTTTTCATATTCCTTCGTTACAAAATTGTTTGGGAAGATTTCAATTTCGAGCACAAAAAATTTCAGATTCTTATCTCGCTTTCCATTGGTCCAACTCTGATTGCGCGGATCCAGACTAAATAATCGTACACAATTGATTACATTAAAATCCGACGGTTCTCATCACTCCATCCTCACAATCCAAATTTAGCGGCACCACTATATATAATCGAACTCCGTTTATCCATTTGCTATAACCGATTCAATCGCCTGAATTCACATTTGAATATTATTAATTGCTGAATTTTAACCCTAATTTAATGGAGGCTGCTGCAACAAAGGTGAAGAAGGGTGCTGGAGGAAGGAAGGGCGGCGGCCCGAAGAAGAAGCCGGTGTCCCGTTCAGTCAAAGCCGGTCTTCAATTCCCGGTCGGTAGAATTGGGCGTTACTTGAAAAAGGGTCGCTACGCCCAGCGGGTCGGTACTGGAGCCCCGGTTTACATGGCAGCTGTTCTTGAATATCTTGCTGCTGAGGTAGCATTTCTCTGTTCAGATCTGTATTTTTGTGTTCTAACATTATTTGAACTAATGTTTTGTAACCTGGTTTTTGTTTTGATTTTTAATA
>CAIGRT010197687.1:0-14329 GCA_903798405.1 Fraxinus platypoda | reverse complement strand
GCTGAAAAGTAGGAAAATGGAAAACATTTTCCATTTTCCATGGAATTCACGCCGTATCAAACGGACCCTAAGTGATCTTAAGTCCATATTTGACAATCATATTTTCGAACTCTTTTTTCTACATACTCATTTTTTCAACCACATCACACAATAAAATATTCTTCACGTAAACTAAAAACTTTTTCCTACTTTTTAATCATATATCCTCCAAAAATTTACTATTCAAAAAATCATTCTTTCCAAAATGGGACTAAAAATTCATTCTTCCCAAAAAATGACTGTCAAATAAGGGATAAATAAGAGTTACAATCTAACAGGCCCATTAGACTAATGTTATAAAAGTGTTTCTTTTAGTCAAAAGAGCTTTTGGACGAAGTTGATCCAATGTTATTTCCTCTAAAAACACTTTCGAAATAAGAAATTATTTTAGAAATTTTCAAATAAAACTTAAGTTAACTTTTTCAAGAAACTCTTCTACAAGAAGAAAAAGCAAAAGTCATACTAAATAGATCATAAATCACTTAATTTTATATTTCATTGACTTGTACAAGTGTTGCTAGAGCACCGATCTATTCAATTCCATATTTCAATAATTACCCTCCAATTATATAATGACACATCAACCCAAATTTCCACATCATTAATTGTTATTTTATCCATATTAACAAATCTTAAATGCTGTGAGTAATATTATTTATCATTATAATAATAAAACATTGATCATGTAGCAATTTAAATGGAATAATGGAATGGTACAATTCAATTTTCATGAGAGGGATGGGAATTGAATTGTCATCTTATTATTTCCCTTAAATTGTCATGTCACCGATATTTCATCATTATAATAATAAATAACATTATTTCAATGTTAATCGAGAAACTCTTTTCCTTCCCCCTATCGAATTACCAAATCTACATGTCATAGAAATTTGTTTCTAGTACACTCACATGGCTTGAGGTGGCATTCCAGGGTCACAAACCACAAAAAAAAAAAAAAAAAACCCCAACCATTATACACTCGTGAGATCAACAAGAAACAACGAGTAATAAACCACCAAAGAAATGAGATTTAACTTTCTCCATTTTTTTCCCTGCAAAAATCAACTTTTAAGTACAATTGAATATTTCGAAATTCGTGGACCGTAAAAATTGAATGAAATTAGTTTCATAGTCACCATTAGAATATAACATTTTACAAGAAAATAGGGTTATCCAAATTTAGATGGCAAGATGTGGATCCCAAATGATAAAAAGAATGGCAGGCGCCTAAAATATAAATGGCAGACTTCCAATTGGGTGTTGAAGACGGCAAATGCGGCGGACTTCAATTGCTTATCGGTTAAGGAAGAGGATAATAGTATATAAATAGGGTCCATATTTGCTTCCTAATTAAGTAATTTTTTTGGAAGAATGTGGAAGGAGATTGAATCGTAGAAAGAATCAAAATCGAATTAGAACTGGTTCGATTTTTTGGAAGAATGTGAAAGGAGATTGAATCGTAGAAAGAATCAAAATCAAATTTTTGGGAAGAATTTTTTGAATCACAAGAACGAATTGTTACAATTTCGGTTCTAGTTCGATTTTACAAAAAAAAAAAAAAAAATTCGAAACAATCTCTTAATTTTGTAGCTCCTTCACATGGTTAAAAAGTTTAAAATATTGGGTAAAATTGGAAGAGAATGTAAAAAACAAAGAAAATCTTGAGAAATAAGAGGAAAATTATACTAAATTTTAGACCACTCAAATTCATTGCCAAAAAAATTAATAAAAACTGATATTCTCAACTTGGCATAAATGATGCCGCCTAAAAATGGTCAAAATCGGTGAAAAAAACCTCCTAGGCTCCAAGCAGACCCTAAAGGGTTGTTTGTTAAAGTTTTGATAATTTTTTTGCAAATTTTGATAAAGTGATTAAATGTGTATAGTTGAAAAGATAATAAAAATTGTGTATCCTATGAAATGTGTGGTTAAAATTAATTATAGATTTTGATTTCAACTTTTTAGTCACTTTTAAAGCCATACATAAAATATCAAAAAAACACACAAGTTACCTTTGGTTTGTCAGCAGAATCTTCAATCTGGCCCTTAGCTTTGCATATTCTACAGTCAAACTTAATGAGCTGTTTCTTCATACAAATATCTTTTGTATCGTTCGAGTATCCTCTCCATGCTGTAAAGAAATCAAGAATTTAATGGTCTTGCAGTAAATAATCTTTATACATTTTCATTTAGTTGTTAACTAATTTGATTTTAAAAGAATTTACACTTATCTCCATTCTCCTTACATATATATATATTATCTATACATTAATCCAATATATATTACAATTTTGTATTAAATTTCTTATAGGATCTAACAATTTTGAGGGTCTAAAACGCCCTTAATTACAATGTTGTGCTCTATGGGTGTATTGACAAATTTCTGTACTTAATATTCGTAGCAAATAACCTGAGTGAATTCAAGTCTTCACCTCTTTTTCACACAGTAGAAGTGAAGGGTTGCAAAATCAAATAAGTAATTGCATGAAAAAAATACACTCGATGTGTTACTCGATAGGGTCGAACGATACAAATTCTTATTAAATAAGTCTCGACGGTCGTCAAAAGAAAAAAATAAGATTAAATCTTATCGAGTAAACGAGAAAGAGAAGAGTGGTGTAGAGACGTTGGTACCAGGCATCAATAGCGTACTCATAGAACTTACCTTTGGATCAAAACACAATCAAACCCAAATCTGCATCACAAAGAACAGAGATCTCATGTCACCTGTCGATTTATCTTCTTCTCTATTCTCTTCGACAGAACTCTTTCCCTTCCCGTAAAATATAACCGATTCTATCTCCGTGCGTTTGTTTGAAGTAGAAAAAATGATATACACAAAGGAAAGGATCGGTATGAATATGAAAAGTTTTTCAGATTTAGGTTTAGAGTGGTATTACAATTACCAGGGTTGTTTGGTGAAGAACTGTGACGATCTGTGATGTATTGAGATTACTGTAGCAGAATAGAGTGTTGGATAGAGTTGAGCCACAAGTTGTAATAAAGTAGGTTTGTAAGCGTGTACAGGGAATCATTGGGGTGTTTCACAATTTTCATACGTGTGACGGCGGTTTATATTAATATTTATAATGCAGATATTTTGTATCAGAGCTTCCATATTATTGGTTGTTGAAGTGTAAGTAATAGAGTGTATTCTTGTTGAATAATTAGAATAGTATAAATCTATTTGTACAACATTTTTACAACCTCTCACAAAGGGGTGGGGCCAGCGATTACCCCACCTCCTTATGAGAGGTTGTAAAAGTGCCGTACACCAAAGTGTTAAGAGTGTTGTACGTGTAGCATTGTTGATTATAATATAATAATCTAATGATGGCCAATTTGGTATGAATTTTGAAAAGTCGAATGAACTTTTAAGATCCAAAATTTGCATTTGAATTCGTTTGGCTAATTTCATTAAAGTGGTTCATCTAATTAAAGATTTTTTTTAGAGAAAATTGGTCCAGTGTGAACTTCCTATAAAAGCACTTTCGGAACAAGAAGTTCTATTAGCAATTACTTAGTTTTAAAATAAAAATTAAATAAGCTTCTTTTGAAAGCTCTTATACGAGAAGGAAAAGCAAAAATAATGCTAAACAGGTCCTAAATCACTTAGTTTTGCAAAAAGGACGTTTAAGCACAATCGAAGATTTCGATCTTCAACCGTAAATTTAAATGAAATTATTTTCTCACACATTAGAATATAACATTTTACAAGAAAAAAATGAGTATTCAATTTAGATGGCAAGCTATGGATCCCAAATGATAGAAAAAATAGCAGGCGCCCTAAAATGAAAAAGAGAGAGAAAGAAAAATGGCAAGACATCAAATTGGGTGTTGAAGACGGCAAATATGGCAAGACTTCAATTTGCTTCCTAATAATTAAGGAAGAGGATAATATTAGCGAGGAGATTGAATCGTTGCAAGAATCGAAATCGAATAAAAAGTTTTGGTTTTTGGTAATGAAATCTATCGGTTCCATTCAATAACAACAACGAATGGTTACGTTTCAATTCAGTTCTAGTTCGATTCTTCAAAAATATTTCTTTCGAAACAATCTCTTATTTTTACAGTTCTCTTTGTAATACGAATCATATTTAAACTTATTTACCTCTAATCTCTATACATTAATTATGCGTAATTGTATTAATTAACCATAATGATAAACATAAACAAACTATAAACATCAATCGCCATAACAAATATCCCATGCACAAACATATCTAAAGGTCCTCAACTAACAATAATAACAGAATAACACTCATTAAAAACTACCAAAATCTAACGATTTGGTAGGTTGAGAAATAGGAGTAAAATTATACTAATTATTAGACCACTCAAAATCATTGCCAAAAAACTAACAAATTTTGATTTTCTAACCTCTAAAAAATGGTCACCTAAAAAGGGTCAAAATCGATGAAAAACCTCCCCAGGAAGCTCTAAAAACTAACGAGCATTGATTTTTTCAACCTCTCATAAATGATCAAAATAAGTGAAAAAACTCACAATCAGACCCTAAAGAATAAAGTTATGTAGTCGCATTGGGGTTGTAATCTTAATTTAGGTGGCGTTAGATGATAAGTTAAATGAAAGGAGAAAATAAATTACTTATTCAACGCCACGTATCATTTAATGCTACATTAACGTTACTTTGTTTGTTAAAAGTTTTATAATTTTTTTTGTACATTTTGATAAAAGTAATGAAATATTTCATTAAAATGATGATAAAAATTGTAGATAAAAAGAGAGGCTATATTACCTTTGGTTTGTTTGCAAAATCTTCAATCTGGCCTTGAGCTTTGCATTTTCTACTGTCAAACTTACCTGCCCAAACACTGATTTCCAATTTCCAGAAAATGGCAAAAAAAAAAAAAATTCTTTTTCTAATTAAAATTCAATTTTAATTTTACCTGCGATTCAATGTTCGTTGCTGTGAGCTGTGTTTTCTTCATACGAATATCTTTCATATCATTCGAGTATCCTCTCCATGCTGTTAAGAAATCAAGATTGCGGTAAATTATCTTTATATATTTTCGGTTAGTTGTTTACTAATTTGATTTTAAAAGAATTTATTAACTCTTGCAGTACCCATTCTCCTCATGTTATGTTGTCGGTAATACAGATAAAATGATTGATATTATCCACATTATTCCAATATATATTACAATGTCAATTTTAATTTGTATTGAATTTCTTATAGAATCTAATAATTTTGTGGGTCTAAAACGCCCTTAATTACTATGTTGTGCTCTATGGGTGTATTGACAATTTTTTGTACTTAATATAAAGTAAAGCCTTCACCTCTTTTTCACACAGTAGAAGTGAAGGTCTGCAAAAGCAAATAAGTAATTGCATGAAACAAAAAATACCCTCGATGTGTAACTCGATAGGGAACACTACAAATTCTTATTTAATAGGGCTCCACGGTCGTAAAATCGAAAAATAACTCAGATCTTGTGAGTAAACGAGAACGAGAAGAATGGTATAGAGATGTAGGTACCAGGCATCAGTAGCATACTCATAGAGCTTACCTTTGGATGAAAACACAATCAAACCCAAATCTGCATCTCAAAGAACAGAGATCTCATGAGCTGTCTTCAGCAGCACAGATCTCCTCTTTGAAAATGCCACGTGTCGATTTATCTTCTTCTCTATTCTCTTCCAACAGAAGAACTCTTCCCCTTCCCATTGTATATAACCGATTCATCAAGGAAAGGATTGGTATGAAGTTTTTCAGATTTAGGTTTAGAGTGGTATTGCAAAACCAGGTTTGTTTGATGAAGAACGGTGTCGATCTGTGATGCGTTGAGGCCGCTGTAGCAGAATAGAGTGTTGGATAGAGTTGAGCCACAAGTTGAAATAAAGTAGGGTTTGTAAGCGTGTACGTTGGGTATCATCGGTGTTTCACCATTTTCATACGTGTGACGCGGCTATACATTGATATTTATGGAGATATTTTGTAGCAGTGCTTCCATATTATTGGTTGTTGAAGTGTAAGTAATAGAGTGTATTCTTGTGTAATAATTAGAATAATAATGTTATTCAGCACAAATGATAGGTAAAATTAAATGAATCACACAAATTTAATTGAGCCTATCACATTAAGACATTTAGGGCCTGTTTGGGCCAGATTAAGTCAAAGTCAAACAATCAATATTAACCACATCTTTTATGGATCCCACATTTTTTCAACCACACATTTCAAAAACTTTTATAATAATTCACTAAAAATTTAATTTTAATCTCCACCAAACACCCTCTCTTAGACTGGTGCTAGATAATATCATTCTAATTAGAATTGCTCATTTACACAAGAATAATATTATTTATATCATTATAATGATGAAATATCAATGATATGACATGAATGTGAAATAATGAGATTAAGCAATTCAATTCAATTTTTATGAGGAGGATGGGGATGGGATGGGAGGATGATAGGTTATCACGTTACCGATATTTCATCATATAATAATAAATAACATTACTCTTTCCACAAACCCAATTTTTGATATTTTCTGTCAGTACTTTTATAATAGGACTATTGTCTTTGACGTCATTGGATTTCATGTCTCATTAGTTGCCATTAACTTATTTAAGGTAACAATTGCCATTAACTTATTAAGGTAACAATTTAGATGACTTTAAGTGACTTTAAATAATGGCTACAATCTAATGATTGGCCAATTTGGTACGAGTTTTGAAAAGACAAATAGAACATCCAAACTTTACATTTGGATTCGTTTGGCTAATTTCATTAAAGTGGTTCATCTAGTTAAAAGATATTTTAGAAGAAGCTGGTCCAATGTGAACTTTCTATAAAAGCACTTTTGGAAAAAAGCTCTATTAGCAATTACTTAGTTTTAAAATAAAAATTAAATTAGCTTCTTTTGAAATCTCTTCTACAAAAAGGAAAAGCAAAAATAATGCCAAACAAGTCTTGAATCACTTAAGGGTTGTTCTCTTTGTGTTTCAATTTTGTATTTTGAGTTTTGAATTCATTTTGAGTTTTGAGTGTCCATTTTGAAATTGTTGAAAATATATTCTTTTTGACATTTTGAAAAATTATTTTGAAAATTGTGATTTGATTATAACTGAAAATTCAAAACGACAAATTTATCGTTTTTGATTTTCTTTGTAAATTTTTAACTTGTTTTCAAAACCGCGTTTTCAAAAATATGAAAGAGAAGACATTTTTTTTACTATTTTGAAAAATCGAAAACAAAAAACGACTTGAAAATGATAAAGAGAACACCCTTAATTTTGTAAAAAGAAACTTTCACAATCAAAGATTTCGAAATTCTTGAACCGTAAAATTTGAATGAAATCATTTTCTTAGTCACATTAGAATATAACATTTTACAAGAAAAATTGGGTAGTATCCAAATTTAGATGGCAAGCTGTGGATCCCAAATGATAGAAAAAATGGCAGTTGCACAAAAAAGAAAAAGAGAGAAAAATGGCAAGACTTCAAATTGGGTGTTGAAGACGGCAAATATGGCAGACTTCAATTTGCTTCCTAATAATTAAGGAAGAGGATAATATTAGCAAGAAGATTTAATCGTTGCAAGAATCAAAATCGAATAAAAAGTTTAGGTTTTTGGTAAGTCAATGAAATCTATCTGTTCCATTCAATCACACATTCACAACTACGAATGGTTATAGTTCAGTTCAATTCTAGTTCGATTTTGCAAAAATATTTCTTTCGAAACAATCTCTTATTTTTGTAGTTCTCTTTGTAATACGAATCATATTTGAACTTATTTACCTCTCATCTCTATACATTAATTATGCATAATTGTACTAATTAACCGTAATGATAAACATAAACAAACTATAAACATCAATCGCGATAACAAATACCCCAGACACAAACATATCTAAAGGTCCTCAACTATCAATAATAATCAGAAACTGAAAACCATTTTCATATTTAAGTAGAATAACACTTCAAAAAATACCAAAATCTACTGATTTGGTAGGTTGAGAAATAGGAGCAAATTTATACTAATTTTTAGACCACTCAAAAATCATTGCCAAAAAACTAACAAAAACTTATTTTCTAACCTCTCATAAATTGTGTCACCTAAAAAGGGTCAAAATGGGTGAAAAACCTCCTCGGCAGGCTCTAAAAAACTAACGAGCATCGATTTTTTCAACATCTCATAAATGGTCAAAATCAGTGAAAAAATTCGCAAACAAACCCTAAAGAATAATGTTATGTAGTCCTACTGAGGTTGTAACCCCATTTTAGGTGGCACTAGGTGAAAATAAATGACTTTTTTAACTTCATCTATCGTTTAATGTCACATTAACATCACTTAAATTAGAGTTGTAATTCCAGTTGGGCTAAATAGCATTACTCGATCCCGAAGGATTGTTTGTAAAAGTTTTATAAATTTTTTGTAAATTTTGATAAAATTAATTAAATATTTCATTAAAAAGATAATAAAAATTGTAGATAAAAAGAGAGGCTATGTTACCTTTGGTTTGTTTGCAAAATCTTCAATCTGGCCTTGAGCTTTGCATTTTCTACTGTCAAACTTACCTGCCCAAAAACTGATTTCCAATTTCCAAAAAAAGGCAAAAAAAAGAAACTTTTTCTAATTAAAATTCAGTTTTAATTTACCTGCGATTCAATGTTCGTTGCTGTCAGCTGTGTTTCTTCATATAAATATCTTTCATATTGTTCGAGTATCCTCTCCATGCTGTAAAGAAATCAAGAATTTAATCGTCTTGCAGTAAATAATCTTTATATATTTTCAGTTAGTTGTTTACTAATTTGATTTTAAAATAATTTATTAACTCTTGCAGTATTCCTCGAATTTAATTATCTCCTCCATTCTCCTCATTTTATGTTGTTGAATATATATTATCCACTTTGTTCCAATATATATTACAATGTCAATTTTAATTTGTATTAAATTTCTCATAGAATCTAATAATTTCGTGGGTCTGAAACGCCCTTAATTACTATGTTTTGCTCGATGGGTGTATTGACAATTTTTTGTACTTAATATTCGTATCAAAATAAAGCCTGCACCTCTTTTTCACACAGTAGAAGTGAAGGTTTGCAAAAGCGGATAAGTAATTGCATGAAACAAAAAAATATCCTCGATGTGTAACTCGATAGGGTCGAATATAAATTCTTATTTAATAAGGCTCTACGGTCGTGAAAACGAAAAATAAGTCAGATCTTGTGAGTAAACGAAAACGAAAACGAAAACGAAAACGAGAACGAGAAGAATGGTATAGAGATGTAGGTATCAGTGGCGTACTCATAGAGCTTACCTTTGGATGAAAACACGATCAAACCCAAATCTGCATCACAAAGAACAGAAATCTCAGATCTCCTCTTTGAAAATGTCACTTGTCGATTTATCTTCTTCTCTGTTCTCAGAAGAACTCCCATTGTATATAAGCGATTCATCAAGGAAAGGATTGGGATGAATATGTAAAGTTTTTCAGATTTAGGTTTAGAGTGGTATTGCAAAACCAGGTTTGTTTAGTGGAGAACGGTGTCGATTTGTGATGGGTTGAGGCCGCTGTGGCAGAATAGAGTGTTGGATAGAGCTGAGCCACAAGTTGAAATAAAGTAGGGTTTGTAAGCGTGTACGTTGGGTATCATGGGTGTTTCACCATTTTCATACGTGTGACGACGCCGCTATACACTGATATTTATGGAGATATTTTGTATCAGCGCTCCCATATTATTGGTTGTTCACGTGTAAGTTATTCTTTGGAATAATTAGAATAATAATGTTATTCATCACAAATGATAAGCAAAATTAAATTAATCACATGACTCAACCTTTAATTGAGTCTATCACATTATGATATTTACTGATGCTCTAATACCACTAATGATAGATAATATTATTCTAATTATAATTGTTCAATTAGATAAAAATAATGTCATTTATTATTATAATGATAGAAGACTATTGTCTCTTACATCGTTGGATTTCGTGTCTCATTAGTTGTCCTTAACTTATTAAGGTACCAATTTAGATGACTTTTGAAAAGTCAAATAGAACATCCAAAATAGAACTTCCTATAAAAAGCACTTTCGGAACAAGAAGCTCTATTAGCAATTACTGAGTTTTAAAATAAAAATTAAATTAGCTTCTTTTGAAAGCTCTTCTACGAGAAGGAAAAGCAAAAATAATGCTAAATAAACGGTCCTGAATCACTTAATTTTGCAAAAAGGACTTTTAAGCACAATCGAAGATTTTGAAATTCTTGAATTGTAAAATTTGAATGAAATTATTTTCACAGTCACATTAGAATATAACATTAAAAGGGGTAGGTATCCAAATTTAGATGGCAAGCTGTGGATCCCAAATGATAGAAAAAATGGCAAGACTTCAAATTGGGTGTTGAAGTCGGCAAATATGGCAGACTTCAAATTGGTTCCTAATAATTAAGAAAGAGGATAATATTAGCCAGAAGATTGAATCGTTGCAAGAATCGAAATCGAATAAAAAGTTTTGGTTTTTGGTAAGTCAATATAATCTATCGGTTCCATTCACAATTACAATAACGAATGGTTATAGTTCCAGTTTAGTTCTAGTTCGATACATTAATTATGCTGCATAATTGTACTAATTAACTGTAATGATAAACATAAACAAACTATAAACATCAATCGCGATAACAAATATCCCACTCACAAACATATTAAAGATCCTCAACTAACAATAATAATCAGAAAATGAAAACCATTTTCATATTTAAGTAGAATAACACTCATTAAAAACTACCAAATCGGTTAGAACACTCAAAATCATTGCCAAAAAAACAAAAATTGATTTCCTAACCTCTCATAAATTGTATCACCTAAAATAGGTCAAAATCGGTGAAAAAACTCCCCAACAGGCTCTAAAAAACTAACAAGCATCGATTTTTTCAACTTCTTATAAATGGTCAAAATCGGTGAAAAAACTCCCAAGCAGACCCTAAAGAATAATGCTACGTAGTTCCATCGGAGTTGTAACCCAAATTTAGGTGGAGCTAGATGATAGGCTAAATGAAAGGTGAAAATAAATGATTTTTTTAACTTCACATATCGTTTAATATCACATTAACATCACTTAAATTGAAGTTGTAATCCCAGTGAGTCTAAATAGTATTACTCGATCCCGAAGGATTGTTTGTTAAAGTTTTATAATTTTTTTTTGTAAATTTTGATAAAAGTAATGAAATATTTCATTAAAAAGATGATAAAAATTGTAGATAAAAAGCGAGGTGATGTTACCTTTGGGTTGTTTGCAAAATCTTCAATCTGGCCTTGAGCTTTGCATTTTCTACTGTCAAACTTACCTGCCCAGAAACTGATTTCCAATATCAAAAAAATGGCCAAAAAAAAAAAAAAAAACTTTTTCTAATTAAAATTCAGTTTTAATTTACCTGCGATTCAATGTTCGTTGGCTGTGAGGTGTGTTTCTTCATACGAGTATCCTCTCCATGCTGTAAAGAAATCAAGAATTTAATGGTCTTTCAGAAAACTATCTTTATATATTTTTGGTTAGTTGTTTACTAATTTGATTTTAAAAGAATTTATTAACTCTTGCTGTATTCTTCGAATTTAATTCATTTACACCCATTCTCCTCATGTTATGTTGTCGGCAATACAAATAAAATGATTGAAGATTTATATATATTTGTATTAAATTTCTAGAAGCTAATAATTTTGTGGGTCTAAAACGCCCTTAATTACTATGTTGTGCTCTATGGGTGTGTTGATAATTTTTTGTACGTAATATTCGTAGCAGAATAACCTGAGTAGAAGGGTTTGCAAAAGCAAATAAGTAAATGCATGAAACAAAAAATACCCTCCATGTGTTACTCGATAGGGTCGAACAATACAAATTCTTATTAAATAAGTCTCGACGGTCGTCAAAAAGAAAAAATAAGCTCAGATCTTGTGAGTAAACGAAAACAAAAACGAAAACGAGAACGAGAAGAATGGTATAGAGACGTAGGTACCAGGCATCGGTAGCGTATTCATAGAGCTTACCTTTGGATGAATACACAATCAAACCCAAGTCTGCATCACAAAGAACAGAAATCTCATGAGCTTTCTTCAGCAGCTAAGATCTCCTCTTTGAAAATGTCACATGTCGATTTATCTTCTTCTCTATTCTCTTCAACAGAAGAACTCCTCCCCTTCCCATTGTAGATAACCGATTCTCTCTCTGTGCGTTCGTTTGAAGTAGAAAAAATGCTATTCATCAAGGAAAGGATTGGTATGAATATGTAAAGTTTTTCAGATTTTGGTTTAGAGTGGTATTGCAAAACCAGATTTGTTTAGTGAAGAACGGTGTCGATCTGTGATGGGTTGAGGCCGCTGTAGCGGAATGGAGTGTTGGATAGAGTTGAGCCACAAGTTGAAATAAAGTAGGGTTTCTCCATTTTCATACGTGTGACGCGGCTACACGTTGATATTTGTGGTGCAGATATTTTGTATCAGCGCTTCCATATTATTGGACCCTTTACACAATTTTTTGATATTTTGTATCAGTGCTTCCGTAATTATACTATAAAAAATGCTACTTGTACGGGCCAAATTTTACTGGCTGATTTATGGGTGATGATGTGACAGAATTTCATTAGTTTATTTAAATTTGTTTTTAATTCAACAACCAATGAAATTATATCACATGGTAACGTGTGAATCAGCGAGTAAAATTTTCTTGTACCTGTAGCATTTCTCTTAGACTATAAAAAATGCTACGCGTGAATCAACGTGTGAAGACTTTTGCAATCTTGTTTTTGAATCCGTTTGATTACTTTTATGAAAGTATTTCTTCTAATTAAATGAGCTTTTAAAAGAAGTTGGACAAATGTTTTATTAGACCTAGCTTTTCACTATGGGGTGTACCAGTATTATTTGTTCGGAAGAAGGATGGTACAATGAGATTGTGTATAGATTATCGAGAATTGAATAAAGTAATAATTAAGAATAAATATCTACTACCGATGATTGATGACTTGTTTGATCAACTTCAGGGTGCATCTATATTCTCGAAGATTGATTTGCGATCTGGATACCATCAACTAAAGATAAATGAAGATGACATTTCTAAGACAGCATTTAGTGCGAGATATGGTCATTATGAGTTTTTAGTGATGCCATTTGGGTTGACAAACGTCTCGATGGCTTTTATGGATTTGATGAATCGGTATTTAAGGATTTTCTCGATAAGTTTGTCATTGTATTTATTGATGATATCCTTATTTGTTCTCGTTCTAGGGAAGAACATACTGAACATTTGAGAATAATATTTCAGGTGTTAAAGGACAAGCAGTTATATGCTAAGTTTTAGAAATGTAAATTTTGGTTAGATAGAGTCCTATTTTTGGGGCATGTAATATCAGGTGAGGGAATATCAGTGGATCTAAGTAAAGTAGAGGCTATTAATAATNGGGTTTAGCTGGATATTATCGTAGATTTGTGGAAGGATTTTCAAAAATAGCTTCTTCTTTAACGAAATTAATTAGAAAGGGTATGAAATTTGAATGGACAAATGCTCGTGAACAACGTTTTCAGGAATTGAAGAAAAAATTGACTTCGATACCTATCCTTTCAATTACATCCGATACTGGGAACTTTGTGGTTTACAGTGATGCTTCCAAGAGTGGTTTATGATGTTATTGATGCAAAATGGTAAAGTTATTGCATATGCATCTATGCAACTTAAAGAATACAAAAAGAATTATCCTACACATGACTTGGAGCTTAACGTCGTTGTATATGCACTTAAAATATGGAGGCATTATTTGTACGGAGAAAGGTGCAAGATTTACACTGATCACAAAAGTTTGAAATATCTGTTTACACAAAAGGAATTGAATATGAGACAAATAAGGTGGCTAGAGTTGGTAAAAGATTATGATTGTGTTATCAATTATCATTCTGGTAAAGCTAACGTTGTAGCTGATGCGTCAAGTAGAAAATTGATATCTAAGGTTGCAACTATGAGTATTCATCTCCGATAATTATTAAGGCCCCGACCTGCAAACTCTTCAGAAGTTTGGAGTTTTATGGGTTTAGCTGGATATTATCGTAGATTTGTGGAAGGATTTTCAAAAATAGCTTCTTCTTTAACGAAATTAATTAGAAAGGGTATGAAATTTGAATGGACAAATGCTCGTGAACAACGTTTTCAGGAATTGAAGAAAAAATTGACTTCGATACCTATCCTTTCAATTACATCCGATACTGGGAACTTTGTGGTTGACAGTGATGCTTCGAAGAGTGGTTTATGATGTTATTGATGCAAAATGG
>CAIGRT010197678.1:0-13325 GCA_903798405.1 Fraxinus platypoda | reverse complement strand
ATGATGATGCTCTTGAAGGCGATGGACTGACAGGTAATTTACTTCAAGCGATGGTCGGAAACCACTTAGATTTCAGTGCACAGGGGCAGCTTTGTGAACCGTCACATGAAGAAGTGTTCGTGTTGAGGGATGTGGTGGCAAAGGAAGAAGAAGAAGATCGGAACAATGAGGTAGATGTGAAGGTCGGTGGTATAACAGAGGTTCGGGAAGTGATGGAGGGACGGAGTATGGAGCTCACACTAGGAGAAAATGTTGGGAGCAAGGAAGAAGAGGTGAATAATATAGAGATGATGGATGCTGGGGAATGCAAGGACGAGGATGTAGAGGAGCAACGGCAGTGGCTTTTGGATGGGAAGAAAAATGTGGGAGAGCATTACATGAAAAGTAGTAGCGTCGAAGACGGTTGGAGGTGTAGTCTCATTGATGATGAGAAGGAAACGATTGAGAAGGCAGCAGAGGATGTATTTAATATTAATGTTTTGTCGGATGATGATGCTCTTGAAGGCGATGGGCTGACAGGTAATTTACTTCAAGCGATGGTGGGGAACCACTTAGATTTCAGTGCACAGGGGCAGCTTTGTGAACCGTCACCAGTGGATCTTAATTCTGATATGCTGGATTTGGCTTCTGTTCCATCATTTTCTAACAATGCAGGCAAACAATTTATTGTACAGGACAATGATATTTCACAGCATTCACTCGAGGATAAGAACAAGAGGTTGATGATCAACAACTCCTGGGATCATAAGCCGGTTAGTTTCAGAATGTGCATGGAGAAAATGCAACAATCAGCCGAAAGGTTCAATTTGATGTATAAGGAGAAGGAAAAGACTCTGCAACAATTGGATAGGAATCAACAGATCTTGCTGAATGAGTTACAGGAACGGGATATGATGATAAAACATTTGCAAAAGACCAAGTTGGAAGAGATACGGACAAGAGATGGAGAACTTTATCGTCTTCAACGTGAGCTGCACTTAATGTCTAGTATCTTAAATGGTTACAAGAAGGCCATGAAGGAAACTCAGAAGGCATTTGCCGAATATAGGAAGAAATCCCAACTTCCTGAAGAACCATATTACATAGATGCTGGATTTGGGGGTCTGATGTTGAGCGCTACAGAAATAGAGAAGCTTCACAAGAAGCAAGAAGAGTATACATTGAATTGTTTAATCTTGGAACAGAAGGCGAAGGAGGCTGAAGAGGATTGTGCTGGTCGTTTTGAAGCATATCTTGAGAAGGTTAATTTGTTGGACAAGAAGTTGACAGGTCTTGAGACTGTTACGAAGGAGCTCACTGAGTCGTATGCTAAACAGAAAATGAAGAAAAAGCTTCTGCATTCCTGAAGTCATTGGACGTTTGGATGATATAATATTCTGATAGTTGGCATTTTAAGGCTTAGGAAGTTTGTTTATTGTCAATAGCTCGAAGCATATCTTATGGATTTTGGAAGACGTAGAAATGAATAGGCTTGTGGACGGTAGACTTGTTATCATTTGAAAACTAGCAATTAGGATTTACTAATTCTATTGAAATATCAATCGAACTTTTGTTTTAAGTATGCTTGTTCATTTTTTGGATTTGACTTGTGTTATTTTATTCGAGCCAGGCCTCGGGGGTTTCAAGTGACACTTCGAATGAAGTGAAATACTGGAATCATCAACAGCTGTTTTACTAGGGAGGACTAGAGTCAGAGTTCAATCCTTATTCCTTCTGTTTAGTAGCAGAAATCAGAATGAAATTTGAGTTCCAGTTGAACTGGGATTCCATGGTTGTGTTGAGATCCTTATTGGTGGTGGCCGCCACACAGAAATCGCTATCCAGTGTCTGTGGATCTATGCAACTTAGCACTTGTTTAATCATAGGTATTTTCTTGATTCATGTGATGTCTACTTACATTACCGAAGTTTTTCTTGTTAATTCAATAATAAAGAAGTATACCAGGTGAGCATTGACAACAGTGTGCCTCCCTCGAGTTGCACGATAACCTTTAATTCACCTTTTTGCCATTTTTCAGCAATATCAAGAGTGATACTGTCGAAACAAGCCCTAAAGTGGTCGTGCAAAATCACTTCTTGAAAAATCTCTATCAAATGAGCCCTAAAGTGGTCATGAAGACCTTACATTGCCTGTGGTGCAGGCTTGAATGTCCATAACTCAATTAAGTATTACAAATCTGACAATCCCAATTGCATTGAACCTTGATTCAACTAAGTACAGTCAAAGATGAATATTTACTTTTTCTCTTCTTGAAAAGAACAAATAAAGAATACCACACACATGGAACAAAAGACACTGAAAAAAGGTCATGAAAACAAACTCCCAACACAACCCACTAGCACTTGTCATCCTTGAAATAATTCAGAAAGAATAACAAAAAGATTATGATGACTGGTAGACAAAAAATTAACCACACTCATCTATGAATAAAAAATAATAAAAAAGCCAAAACAAAAAATAAAAAAGAAAAAGAAAAAGAAAAAGAGAAAAGGGCTTCTTAATAATCAATGAGTTCCCATGAATGAATTTTTGCAGGCTCCTCTTCAATTAGAATTTTCCTCCAGTAATTTGAATTCCTGTATGATTGAGAAACAAAGTATAAATTTCAATGAAATTATCTCCAATTTTTAATTTCAAGATTGAAATTTATTGTTGTTATACATATACATCATGTTTGGTAAGCAATGGTAAGACATGAGTCCACATTAGCTCTTTTTTTGTTATCTAATACTGTCATGTCGAGTCCTGTTTACTAAACATGCATATATATGAGAAGAGGACAAGTACCTTAGCAATAATGGCTCAGTTAACAAGTTCTTCAGCAGGCCTTGGTGGTGACTTTGGGGTACCATTTTCAGTCTTCTTGAGATTTTGATGATAATATATTTGACTCAATCTCTCTATTTCCTTCTTCAATGCTTCTTGATGAGCTAGTTTTACACAAGTAAAATCTCAAATTTAATGCATTTGCCTTCTATTGAACCAAACCTTGAATGTCCAAATTTTCTTTTGAGAGGTTGTTTAATTCTCGGTAAGTAGATAAAATCATTCGTTAAGGACACATCTGGTAGAGTACTGATAAGGTTTGAACTTGTTTTTCTTATCAATCAAGTACTGTCGAGTACAGCATAAATTCTTACCATCTTTGAAGAGTTTATCTTGAGCCAAAGCTGCTATTCTTTGCTTGAGAACACTGTTATCCACATTCAACACCAAGCGTTGGTGGTCCAGAAAAGCAACCCTTGGGGATAATACTGAAACTTCAGCCTTCACATCAATCCAATGATGCAAGTTAAATTAGTTATGAGAACTTAATTAATAAATTTTCTGAAAAATTCATGTAGCATAATCAACTAACTTACTTGAAGTGTGTTAACACTGCGTTCTAGCTCGGATATGTACTGTAATTTCCTCACCCGGGACCTTTGCGCCGATTGCCGATTAGCCAAGATTCTGATATGTGATCAGACAACAATGAGAATTAATCAGAATTTGTAATAATTGCATTTCAAATTCTTGATGTAGTAGTAAAAGAATGTTGTTACATGATAAAAATTCCGGTCGAGAACTCTGGAGTTCAGTATATCAAACATGTCATAAGAAGTTTTATATCGATGATTACCTCTTGATCCTTTTTGGATCAGAAATCTTCTCATTTGGATTATCTGCAGTTGCATGTCGGGCATTTTGTTCCTGAGATTTGCATGAGCTATGCACCTCCTCAGGTTCACTCTTTGGCTGCTGTACCTGTTGATCAGATGGACCTTGTTTATCATCGTTAATGCTGTTGTGATCAGATGGCGACGAAGGACTCGAAGACGACAAAGTGGGCCCCATCGCAACATCATCAGTGAACAGAGACATAAGCTGATCATCATCAAACCTCTCAAATTCACTAGTATTCCCAGAACCAGCAGCTATAGATGATCTTCTGCATTCTTGCACCATAGGTGCTTCAAGAAAAGCAATTGACTCACTAATAGACCTCCTGTGGCCACGACGTCGGACGGACGAGAAGTCGAGAAATTCATCGACCCACGAAGGATCTTGTGGAGTGGGAGCATTGTTTGTTGCCAAATTTTCCATGGAAGACATCTTCTGGTGAGATAAATCATGCCAATTTTGTGTCACGTTTGGCACTTTTGGAGGTAAACTGTGTGCCATTAATTTCAAGAATCTATGAACAAAGAGCAAAGCTAAGACAAACCTAACCAAACTACATTTTGTACACAAGAGGACCTTTTATACTAAAAATCTGAAGGCGTATTAGAAATGTAGAATGGAAGACAGCCACAAAAGCTGTGAGATATTATTTAAATGAATACATGTTGTTTCTTTAAATTTTAAGACGAGATGGTTAACTCAATATGTTTGTGTGGGTTCAAATCTTGTGACGATCCATTTACGAAAACTCTGCACATACCGAAAAATGAATTCGGTCTACACACGACGTGACAAAGACAAGATTTAAACGAATACATTTAACCTCTTAATCTAACTACTAAAACTTTTAGATGAGATACTTAACCATGAGAAAATCAAGGTCTCGTCTTCCCAACTCTCTCTCTATTCTTTCTTTGTTTCTCTCACACACGCACAACACACACTAGCATGGTGGGGTCACATGGGTGGGGATTAGATTAGGACAGCTATCAACAGCTGGTAGGGGAAGTTGAGTCCCAACGGTTTTACTGGGAAAGTTGCAATTTCTTTATTAACTAAGTGGAATCAGAAACCACGTGCCATTGTGGCCTCCCTGCAACTTATAATAATATAAATTTTACATAGTAATTTATAACATTCCTCTGCATCCAGTCTACCTGCACTCCATTGATCATGGCCGTTGGATGAAAGGTGATTGATATGGATCACATGACTATCATCCTTCGATCAAATTACTGACTGACTATCAATTTTGCCAGTTCAAAATCAACATGTTCCTGAAACACTTTGGTTGTACCATTATGTTCTATAATGTACATGTATTTTAAAAACGTAGGACTACAGAGAAGAAGCTCAGAAAATGTTACAAGTATTGACTCAGTTCAATTTAAGAAAAATTGTTCAACAACAAATGTATTAAAAATAACTTAAAACTAGAGATTTCGACTCCTTAGGCTCGGCTTGTCACAAACTAGAGTTATTATGAATTATTGAAGAATTTTTAATAAACGTTTTTGAAACGCTTATTGAAGTTTATCCAAGAGTTTTAGTTTTCGAAACATGTCCAAAACCAATTTATATATATTAATTAAAGGAGGAGCATTATGTATTCATACATTTGTACAATGTGATTGTCTCAACATTATTGCATTATGCAAGCATATATTAGACAAACAAGTACATATATATTCAATGAATTGTGTTCAACTAATAATACACTTGAGCATACATAAATTTTTATACATCCAACATTTGAAATACAACACGATCTAGATTTTTTCACATACAATTTGAATTCTCATCGGTCCTTGCTCTGATTGAACAATATGTGATTGCTGAAAAACAAAAGAATTAAAATCTTAAATAAAAATATTTTGTAAAGACTGTATGAATTCTTGAAACCTCGTTCGGTGTGAATACATACACACGCATTACTTAAAAAAATCATCGATTTTCAAAATTTTCATATTTTGACGAACCATATATCGTTGAAAAGCTCTATCAGTTCACTCCCATCCCATATGGAAGAAATGGTTTTTCGTACCCATAACATTGAATGGTTTGATTTGTAGAGTTATATTCGTAATGGTAGACAAGGAGAATAGTTGAAAATGCAGGTTTTAGAAGGATGAGCTGTGGAAAGTGAAGAGTGCTTGAAAGGGATCATGTGTTGCCATGTGAAGTGTTTGCGTGGCCAAAGCCTCCTTTTCTTTGTCTCCAATCCATACCCACATGTAGGGCATGTGTCCTTTATGCTCTCTACTTCTATGCACCTTCCCTAAACAAGAATTTATGCAATTTATTATTGCACTTAATCATCATTAGAGGACATTTCTTAATTCGTAATTAGAGTAATGTTTGCCTCTCCACCACTTAATTTAATAACACAATTTGGTGTGTAATAATAGAGGTAGGGAATGAGATTTTAATTTTTTTTTTTTTTTTTTTTAATATCATCCAACAATGATTAAAATCTATTTTATGAAAAAAAAAAAAAACCATGAGAGCAGTGTTGAGTGATTACGTATTTTCTTTAATTCTTGCTCAAACCCGAGCAGGTCTGGATCGAGTTCACGGCAAGTGGAAACCTCGATTTTAATAGTCGACTTACAAAAATATTGAATTTAAAGGGAAAAATATGAAATCGAACCTATTTGGTTAGATTTTTGGGTTGAAATTCAACCCGACTTTTGCCCACCTCTATATTTATTTGGTGAATCAATCTTCCTACAGTCACAACGTATTAAATTAACATGTCTAATAAGGTAGTGTAGACTGGATTATTGTTAGTTGTAATTCTTGTGATGAATGATAGGGTAAACACAGTTCGATTTGGACGACTTGTGACAAATTTTCAAATCAAACTAAAGCGGTTTGTAATTTTTCCAAATCAAACCAAACCACTTCATTAAAAGATAGGGAAATTGGATTGAATTAAAATACAAAGTAAGCAAATTTCTTATTAGGCTTTTGTTTGAGCTCCATTTTCTTTTAAAAAAAATCAATTTTAGTATAGTATTTTTTGGAGAATGTATGTAAAAGTTTTGCATTTACATGTAAAATTATTTTATTAGAAGAATGTTTGAGGAAAAATGAGTTTTGAAATAACGAGGCACAAAAGGGGACTAACTAAAAATTCACTAAATGTAAAAAAATTATTATAAGTAACTTTAAGTAAAAAATTCACTTGTATGTAAAATTACTTATACGTAAAAAAAAAAATTACTGATACAATCACTTTTAAGTATAATAGTTACTTTTAACTAAACAACTCACTTACAAGTAAAAAATCACTTATAATTAAATTACTTGTACATAAAAAAACACTTACGAGTAAATTTACGTATAGGTAAGAAAAGTTCACTTATACATGAAATTTATTGTAATAAATCAAACACTGTATTAGAGTAGTATACTAATATGCTAGTACAATAAATATAGTTTACATCCCATACCGTTCTAATATGGTTGTGTGTGGTACATTGAATTAGACTATACGATGAATTAAGTATAAAACTAGTGTATGTAGAAAATATTAGGATGGATGAAGATGACTAATTTTATTTTATTTTTCAAAATTTTTTTCCAAATGAATGATATTAGCACTATCTTTCTTAAACTAATCGGATAACATAATATGCACTGAGAATGTGGGTTTAGGTCAGATAAGAAATATATGGCAGATAGCATTCTTTTGAATTAATTTTTTTGTGCGATCACTTTCGATACTACGAATTCATGAAAGGACAATTTATGAGAGAGAACACTTGCGATTTTAAGAAAAGAAAATATAAGAAATAATGTCTTTTAGGCTGTCTTAAATGGTTCAAAATCACTCGAAATCTTCACAAAATTCTTAAAAATATGTTAAGAGCTAAATTTTGAAGTCATGTTTGACAACATTCATAATAGAAATGCTCCAAATTGATTGTTAAAAGTCTAAGTAAACAAAATTAAGTAATTACTATCAAAATCCAATCTCAATATTACATAAGAGATATGGACACAAGTCTTTTAAGTAATCTTATGCTAGACTCCTTATGCATTATGTATCATGCTCTATAATGTGCAATTCCCAATAATACAATCTTCAGTCAAGTGACATATAAATGCAAGGCAGGGGATAAAGATAGGATGGACCGAGTCCCAGAGTGGCATATTCCATTTCTAGGTTATCATGGAGAAATTGACCGACATAAGGCGATAAACCACAAGAATTTCAGTTCAGATAGACTCCATTCAAGAATGCCACCAATTACTAGGAAAACAAGTGCTGATTATGCTAGCAACCTACCCAAATTATTGTAGAAAACTTTTGGATCGATGATTAGTTTACAGCGTCATCAGCACATCACTGAATTAGGAGCAATTCATATGTACATGAACAACCTTAACGAATTTAGCCAAAAGGCATTCCAATGATTACACTTCCAAGCTAATCCCAAGAGGAACTTGTAATTTTTCTATTTAAGTCACTGAGCAAGTTCTTTGCTGGTTACAAGTACCAAAGTTTCTTGTTTCTATTCTAACTATGGAAATGAATAAGGTTGTTTTCATGTTTATTAAGGGCAAAAAGGTCATGAGATGATCAAATAAGTAAATGAACAAAGATAAAACTTAAAACTTCTGTGCTAAATACTATCTCAAAGAGCTCATTTACTCGTATAGATTTACAACACTTAATCCAGCCGAGAAAATTATTACTTTTGGGAGAAAAGATAAGATATAAGATATATGTTTTGAGATAAAGCTCTTGCTTAAATTGTCTGATAGATCTGTCTGCACCAATAAAACTATTAAATGATTTTTGAATCTTAGTATATTTCCCATCGAGATGTACCGTAGAATCAAATCCATCTAACAAACAGTATAATTTGTTTCATTTCTAAGATTATAATGGGAAAAGTAGAGAAGTGCAAGAAATGTTCCATTACTGCTGAGGTCAAGGATGTGCATACAGTAAAAGCTATAGTTGTATTTTAAAAATGGCAATCACTACATTCCAGTAATTCAACATCATGGTACTTAACATGTGTACTAAAAACTGTATAGAACAAGAACAGGAATACAACACCTCACAGTTGATTCTGGTTCAACTCCAAATGCTATATGGCCTGATCATTACAGCAGTTGTGGAGGGAATTGCTCTTCGAATTCAGGTCGTGGCTAAACCAATTACGAAACTAAGATTTCAATAGTACAAATCTCTGGCGCACAACAGAGGCGAGCTCTGATTCGCCAACACTAACCAATCCCTCTACAAGCTTTTGCCTCAATCTAATGTATGGTATCAACCCTCTCTCGGTCATTCGAATAGCAAATTTTCCGGCCAAAACAAACTGACGGCATTCTAAGCAACCCTCGAGCACCGACTCATAGTCCTCAAACCCCATATCCACATCTTTGCTTTCTAAAAACTCGATCATCTCAACAGCTCTCCATATATCTCTGTTGGCACGCATTGCGGCCAATGCTTTCACCACTATTTGCTGCCTCGGAAGCAATCCGAGTATTACCATCTCCTTTAGTATTTCTACAACCTCATTTATCATTCTATGCTCGCTCAATTCACCAATTATAGTTCCATAACTATCCAAATCGGGAAAGCAACCCGCCCGGCCCATGCCCTTCAAGACTTTAATTGCCTCATCCAACTGATCGACCTTACACAGGGACAAAATAAGATAATTACAAGTCCCACAATCCGGAGAATACCCAATTGACTGCATCTCAAGCAGTATGCTCGAAACAGATTCAGCTCGTTTTCGCCTTGCAAGCCATGCATTTGAAAGAAACAGATAAGTTTGCGGGACAGGAAGACAGCCAGAACGAAGTGTACGTTGGAGAATTGCCAGAGCAAGTGGAAGCGGATTTGGGCTCTCCAGAGCATATGAAAGTAGACAGGAATAGGCAATCCGAGGCCGCGAACGGGGCCTTGTGCAAATGAAAGACTGTAAAATTTCATCAATGATATGGGCTCTATGGTTTTCAGGAAATTTCGATAGGAACGAAAACGGATTTGGATTTCTGCAAGAATCTTTCGCTGCACTGAGAATGTCAGGTATTTGTTCGTAAGCTTCGACTTTAATTGCTTCTCTTAACGATTCCTGGAGCTGCCTGGATGAAGAGACAGAATGAAGTAAAGAAAACTGGAGGAAATATCGGCGCAAAGGAATTAAAGAACAAATTTTTTTTGTTGCCATCAACATCATCAAATTCTATCAAGCACAAATGAAAAATTCATTGAGTAATATCATCGAACAGGTGCTGGCTGGGTAATTAATTGGAGAAATCAGTTTGCTGACAGCACTGAGAACTAATCAAACCTATCGATAGCACCCTTTCTTCATTCATTCAATAAATAAAAGAGGCAAATGATTGGTTAAAAAGACAAAAATGCAGGAAAAAAAAAACCAAAATTATGGCGGGAAGGGGTGGTGGGTGGGCGAAGGGGGAGGCGTGGGGTGGGCGAAGGGGGAGTTATGTGAAACGGTGGTTAATATTGGGGTCAAAAGAGAGAACTAGTTACCTGATCTATAAATTATTTATAGGGAGGTTCTAAATCTTTCAAATAAATTATAGATAGGTCTTAAACCTTTAAATCATAGCAAATATGTCCCAAAACTTTCAAAAAAATGTGCAGCAAAAGGACATCTGGAGGTTTCTGTCCAAAAAATTCTTTAGTTGATAAAAAATCAAACATCCAACTTTAATTTGACCTGTTTTAATGATAATTCTATATTCTTTCACATAAAATAATTAAATAAAAGAAAAAAAAAATAGATAATTCTCCATCTCTATTTCCCTCCCCTCCCCTCCCCTCCCCACCACAACCAAACCAAACCCACCCATAACACCACCTGCTCCGCTATTGTACCTGCCACCACCAACACTTTAGGCCCTGTTTGATATGTAATCTTTTTCATGAAAGAAGGAAAAGATTTTCCATTTTCCACATTTAGTTCATGTTTGATAGCAAAACTTTTGCATGTAATTCATTTTCCCATTTTCACTCACGCGCTCAGTTTTCCACCTTTTGAATGAATTTGTTTTCCCAATGTTTTGGTGGTTTTATGTTTTCCAGTTTTTTTTTTCTTTTTTTGGGGCAATTGGAAAAAATTCTATCAACAATGGTAAAAAAATTTTTCTCTTTAATGGACAATTTACATGCAAAACAAAGCCAAACGAATGGTATTCGGTGTAGTAATTTTTTTTTTTTTTTTTGGCAATTGTAACAAATTCTAAACCCAATGGTAGAAAAAATTATCACTTTAATGGACAATTTTCATAAAAAAACAAAGTCAAACGGACACCAAACTTTCAACATTTTTCAGGTGGAAAATTATACCAATCAAACACAATTAATTACAATTCCCAGTAAAACAATTTCTAGGCAATTCAATTCCCTGTAATTCATTTTCTTTCCACCCATNCCAATGGTAGAAAAAATTATCACTTTAATGGACAATTTTCATAAAAAAACAAAGTCAAACGGACACCAAACTTTCAACATTTTTCAGGTGAAAAATTACACCAATCAAACACAATTAATTACAATTCCCAGTAAAACAATTTCTAGGCAATTCAATTCCCTGTAATTCATTTTCTTTCCACCCATTTTCCACATTTGCAATTAAACGGACCCTTAGAATCGATGTCACCACCAGTCCGAGGTATTCGAAAATGTAGAAATGAAAGAACCAATTTAAAGGTCCTTTTACCCCACATTTTTTGAAAGGTATGTGAAGTATCTGTTACAATTCAAAGGATTGAGACCTATCTGTACTTTTTTGAAAAGTTTGGGATCTTCAAGGCAAATTTTCCTTATTTTTATTTGCTCTTGTTGGTAGTATCCATGATATAAGAAAATTCAAAAAAAACTTCAAGTACAGACAAAAAATTACAGAATATGTACATGAATTCAAATGTTGTCTCACATGGGGGTGGCCGCTACAATTGACTGTAAATTGCTCGAGAATCGGCAAGCATACAATTGATTTTTGAGAAAAATTAAAGAAACATAGGATGGGTAATTTCTTGCCATTTGATTATACCTAAAATTTCACAACTTATGACGAGGGGCACAAATGGTAGTGGACTATCATATAGAACCTTTTCGATATGTGTCTCGTAATGTTCTCTCCTTTGACTTAGAAACAATTTGATTGTCTTGACCTTATATATAAGCCACTACAAAATGAGATCTCTATCTCTCGGGGCTTGTCTGTTGCTGATTATTTGTTCCAAAAAAATCAATTTTGTAGCCGTTTCTTTTCAGCAAATGGGACCCATTTATGAGATAGGAAGTCAAATAAGGTGTGTTGCCTCCTGTTCCAACGGTCACAAAAGCAATGAAAATTTTGCAAGGAATCATAAACAGACAAGCCCTCGAAGAGAAAACCATAGCTAAAGAACAAAAATATTACATTATAATTATATGTTTTAGTACACAATATTCAATAAGAAGGAATTAACATGAAAATAGAAAGTAAGTTAAAATTGTTAAATCATAACATCCAACCCGGTTTAGTACTGTTCATTAAACATGAACTAATTACATACTTGTAACAAAGTATTGTTGGTTAAAACCATTAGACAAATACTCTTGACGCATAAGAGCTGAATCATTGTCTATTTCTCCTCTTAGTTTATCAGTTTCTTGAATATGATGTGAAGAATAAGAGTAAGCACAAAAATCTATCATAGAATCACCATTATTAGGAACATTATTCAGAAAATTATTATTAACGTTGTTGTTATTGTTCCACCCCATTAGCCCTTGTGCTGCTGCTTTATACACTATACTCCCTTGATTTTGGACTTGATGAATTTGTTGGTATTGGCTCTTGTACAACCTTAACTCCTCAAAAACTCTTCTGTATTCTCCGTAAGGACCGAACATTGGATCCTTTTGCCAGCAAAAGGCTTCCCAGACGAGTGAATCTACAGCTTGTTTTCGATCTTCTTCCTTGAGATTCATGACTATTTTAGTTACATTGCTCACACCAAAAACTTTATGCACTGCTTGGAATTCTCGGAATTTATCAACAGGGAAGAAGGTTGCCAATATGCACTTTTCAGTGCACTTTTTTCTTTGATGCTTGCATGATGCACATGCAGATGTGCCGTTAGCCCTCTGCATCTTAAAAATCAAATCAAGAGATTCAAATAAAGAAGACAGAACTGTATTTTAATGGGATTTCAATGCAAAAGTTGATGTAATAAAGAGAATATAAATAAATAAAAATCACATGTTGTGAACACTTCATTTATTTGAAAAGAATGAAAAGAGTGCCTTTAGAAATAAGACTAAGTAGCAAACTAGTATTGAAGAAACAGTTGTATGGAGTGCATGGAAAGATGGCCACAATGTAAAAATATAGTAATGAATTGTTTCACAAATACAAGATTTGTAGTTAAGGAATTCATTTTAATATGGGAATTTGGAAACAAGCATGGAGATGACACTTTACTTCGGGCACATTAATTAATAGATAATTCATACTTTTTTAGTTAATACGGTTGAGTACGGTAAGATTTACGTGAATAAGTCACTAAATTTTTGGGGATCTCAATGGTTTGATTAACCTAAGTCTCTATATCATTGTAGGGATAATAAGGAGCAATAACTCAGGCTCAAGCTCACACCACCAGGCCCAAGT
>CAIGRT010197601.1:0-18506 GCA_903798405.1 Fraxinus platypoda | reverse complement strand
ATGGTAGCGACTGGAGAGAGAGAGACGCGAGGTTTGAACGATGGAGAGACGTAAACGGTGCAAATTAAATCTCAAAAATGAACGGTTGGCATAATAAGTTTTTTATTAATTTATAAATACCTAATACCACCTGAATTTTGAATGGTAAACTTCATGCACTTATTTTTGAATTGTAATGTTGAAAAGTAGGGTATTAGGTAATTTTCTCCTTTAAAATACTGGAAGTCTGGAACCTTGTTTCATAACTAATTCTAATTCAAAGAAAAGGAAAGGAAAGAAAGCGTGAACTGCAAAATGGAAGTTGATAGGCAGTTCAACAAAATTGACATTAATTAAATGAAATGGAGGTTATGACTCATGACTAAACGTGGTGATTAGGCGCCTGTTTGGCGGGATTAAAATCATAAAATAAATTTTGATAAAAGTTGATAAAAATGTGCGATTGAAAAGTTGTGAATCTCATGAAAGTATTGTTAAAATTAATTATCATCTTTGACTTATATTAAGACTTGATTTTAATCACCACCAAACAAGTGCTAGTTGATGTCAAACATTGCATTTATTTAGTTTGGTCGGCTACCAGCGCGACATGGCACACACATTGGGCAAAGCCCAAATGCAGCATGTTCGACCCCTTCCGTATTTAAATACGTTCAACTTATTTTTAATAAATCAAAATCTAGAGCTTGTTTGGGAGGGATTAAAATCGAATTAAAATTGAAAAACTAGACGTTATTGTTGACTTTTATTAAACGAGTGAGACCCAATAACGACTATATTTTCAATTTTAATTGGATTTAATCGCTCCCGAACAAGTTCACATTATTTTATTTCTACTTGTAACTTGTTTTTTGTATCGTGACAAGAATAGTATGGTTTAATTGTAAATCAAAATTGAACTAGATATGATTTGAAGAAACTAAAATAAATGGCGGGAGTAGAAATTTAATTAAAAGAAAAAAGAAAATCAAAACTCATAAAGCACTAAGTTCAAACTTTCCAACAAATTTTGGACAAAGCTAGCAAACAACTTTCTTAAAGTCACCACTTTCTAGATTTAAATCCAAAATGGTCCCTACTTGCCACATTCTGTCCACACAGTGCACATTAAGCCCTGTTTGACACCTTTTTTTTCTCATTCTCATTTTTTTCTTACTTCATTTCAACCACACATTCTTCCAATAAAATAATATTACACACAAATTTAAAACTTTTCATAACTTTTCCACCACACATTCTCTCATTAATCACTATTCTAAAAAATTTTATTTTCAAAAAGTGGGTGTCAAACCCCTCCTAAACATCCAATAAAAGAGCGAGACTTTGTACTTAACATAGTCTCGTTACACTGGATAATAACTGAAAAGCAATAATTATTGGGACTAAAGAATTTTAAAAAAGAGTACGATTACGATCACACGGTATTCGCTGCAGATATAAATTCTCTGCGACAACCTTTCAAGCTCCATTCTTGGTAATAGTTAGATTACACACATATATGTAGAAAATATATATTAATATAGCTGTATATATATAGCCGGAGGAGAGATTTTAGCCGGGGAAGAGAGAGTTAACCTAGAATTTCTTTGTCCGGCTAAGAATTAAAAATGAAGAGAAGAAGCACGAGAAGCTCCTCAACACTGTCGAGACCGCCGGCGAATGGAGATGGACGGAAAACGGATAAGAAGAAGGCGAAATTCGAGAAAAAGTTGTTCAAGTACGAGGAATTGCCAAAGTATTTGAAGGATAACGAGTTCATCAGAGACTATTATAGATGTGAATGGCCTTTGAAACATATTTTTCTTAGCCTTTTCTCTTTGCACAATGAAACTCTTAATGTTTGGACGTAAGTTTATTTGATTAATGATTAATCTATCTCGAGTAGTGTTTTCAATCACTTGAAGAAATTTCAATGATTAAACATTTATTTCGATTTTAGATCTGATCTTAATTTGATTTCTCTGTTCTCAAACTATAATTTTTGAAGTTGATTTATAATTCCTGCATAATATTCAGAATCCTGAAAATTTAATGAATTTGGATTTTTTTTCTTAGGCATTTGTTAGGTTTTATTATATTTATTGGATTGACGGTGATGAGCTTGACGGAGAAGATGACTCTGGAGAACGTGATGGCGAGTTTCCTTGGGTAATTTTCACATACACATAGTGTTGGAGGAGTTTTTGGTCATTTGACTTCAATTTGTTTAGAGCCTTTTTTCCCAGTTTTGACTTTTAATAATCGAATTCGCAGAGAGGGAAGTGATGCTTGGTTAAACATGAAGATGATGAATCAATCCAACGGTTCAGATTCATTATTTTCGGTAAGTGTTGCTCTTACTTTTCTTTGATAAAATATGGCTGACAATTTAGAAAAGAAATATGTGGGTTCATAGGAAGTTGAGGAATCTGGTGGGCTCCGCTCCATGTGAAGTTATTTTCTATACCTAAGAATAAAACATATTTATTCGGAAGCAAGAAAAAGGAATAATGCTGTGTGTACACTCAATCTATTACATGATGGTTGACATTCCCAGGGACGGAATTGAAAAATTTGTTCAGTGCGAACACAATTTAATTGACACAGAACTTTGAATTTTTTGTCATGAATTTAACGATGATAAAAATATAAAATAATATTACAACAATACTAAAAATAACATAATTTATAAATAATACTAGTTTCTTACGAGTTTTCATACTTTGATATCGATATCTCCCCATCAGTTTCTACATTTGATTTTCTTTTAAAAAATCTCTTCATTCAATATCTGAATTTAAGCATTATTGCTATTAAGGCCCCGTTCAGGAGGAATTAAAAGTCAATTAAAATTGAAAATATGACCGTTATTGGGTCTCACTCGTTTAATAAAAGTCAACAATAACGACTATATTTTCAATTTTAATCCGATTTTAATCCCTCCCATACAAAGCTTAAGAATGTTTTCAAGTTAAGCCCAAATAAAGTACTTGAAAGCAAAATAAAATTACTAAAAGCAAAAGCAAGTTAAGCCCAAATCAAGTAAAGTAAAATCAAGTCAAATCCTCTCAATTAAGTTCACCAACCTCTAATGATCTAATGGCATCCCCTCAACAATTCACAACATCCAATTATTAGAAGCAATTCAAAATGATAGAATCACAAATACTGAAAGTAAAAGCAAAGCAATCCACAGGGCAATTCACATAGCAATACTAGAATCAATTCATAGAGTGAACAACTCGCAGAATACTTTCACAGAGGCAACAATATTGGAATTGGAAGCAAAAGCAATTCAAGAGCAATGAGCAGTCTTCGGGCTAGGGAGGCTTCACCGGCTTCTAGGTCTAATTTCAAAAACGATTGAAAGAGCTAATTTCATATGTTAAAAAGAAAAAAAAATCAAACATTACACAAATCAAAATAACAAATAAAAAGAAAAGAAAAACGAGTAGGCTTTGGGGGCTTAACATTTTTCTTCTACTGTGTTGTCGTCGAATCACCGATGGAAATGTGGAATTGAAGGCGTCTGCCAGCTGTCGCATCTGCCTACTCCCGTATAGGGCTCGAAAATAGGGGCGGAGCCACAACAGATTCTGAGATTGGAGGAGGGAGGCGCCGGGTGAGACTTTGTGAGAGGTTGAGAAGAGATTGAGAAGTCGATTGGCGGAGCAGAATGATGGAGATTGAGAAGTCCAGCGGTGTAGTGCCGTTCCGTCTGTGTCCAATTGTCCTAAAGCCAGAAATTGAATGGTAAAGGAGGAGCTGTGGAAGGAATGGGTTGAAATCGAATGTTACTGAGTTGGATGATATTGGGTTTCTTCACTTCTTGGCTAGGTAGTGTGGGCTAGTAGTTAAAAATAAATAAATAAATAAAATTGGGCATTTGGGTTGGGTCGAAAAGTTCAGTGCAAGCCTGTGTTTCAATTAGACCTGAATGGGTTTCGCCCTTGAACATCCCCTTTGTTTTCAAAAAATTTTGAACGGGAAAAGTGTTTTTTTTTAACTGTTCAATGATGTGTTATCACGTGATATAATGTAAACAATGATGTAAAAGATGATGTAAATGTAACATGATGGAAGAAAAAGAGTAAAAAATGGGTAGGAAGGATATTCTATAATTATAAGAATGAGTTCTTTGACATAATGTAAACAATTATGTAAAAGATGTAAATGTAACACGATGGAAGAAAAAGAGTAACAAATGAGTAGGAAGGATATTCTATAATTATAAGAATGAGTTCTTTGTACAAAATTATGAATTATTTTAACTTCTTACTCTGCAATTCTGCTCATTCAATGAATATGTCACGTGCTGCACCTCACTGTCACGTGTATGAACATACCAAAAAATTTATTGCACATGAAAAGATTGAGTTTAATGCAGTATCTGATTTTATTATATGATATGATACAATAGTCAGTAATTTTTTGTTATAATATATTATAATTTTGCTACATGTACATTAAAGTTTGACAGTCATTGTCTGATGTTGCAGGCATAATGGCCATTAATTTTAGCCAACACTTACTCAAATCTCTAGCCAAATTTCTTATGCACATAGAGAAATGTCAAATTTAATGTACAAATATAATGTACAAGTAGATTAATTCAATATATTATTACATGGCAATGTGGCTTGTGGTTCATTCAATTTCTAATACATTTGTACGATACTTAATCCCTATATATTAAAATTAAATTTTTAGTAGATTTTGATAAAAATTTATGAAATATATAGTTGAAAAGTTGTGGATCTCATGAAATGTATGATTAAAATTAATTTTTGACTTTGACTTAAAATTTTAATTTGATTTTAATCTTAACCAAACAAACTGATAAATTGGACTGGACTAGATTAGACATGTCAAGTCGAGTCCAATTCAGTACTCTTGATGTTAGCCCCTATTTGAAACAGATTAAAATTCAATTTTTAATTTAAGTCAAAGCCAACAATTAATTTTAATTATATATTTCATGGATCCACAACTTTTCAACCTCACATTTCATCAACTTTTATCAAAATCAACTAAAAATCTGATTTTAATCTCCACGACACCAGTCTATACTATATTGTGTTTAATTAGATATGTATTTGATGTGCAGAAATCTTACATAGGAAATATCCCCAAGGTGTCAATCTTACATGCAAATGCAGATTCCGATTCTCTTCCTACATGGCCTTGGTTTGTTTTTTTAGGAGGAGCAATGAGTTGTTTGATCTTTAGCTCAATCTCCCATCTCTTCGCCTGCCACTCCCAAAGTTTCTACTTGTTCTTCTGGCGCCTCGACTATGCTGGCATCTCCCTCATGATCGTCTGCTCATTCTTCACACCCATATACTATACGTTCTCAGATCACCTGCATTGGCGCCTCATATACCTTACCTCAATCACATTTGTAGGAATTCTTGCTGTTATCACCCTCCTTGCACCGGCTCTCTCCGGTGGTCGTTTCCGGGGTTTCAGGGCAGCCCTCTTCCTCTCCATGGGGTTCTCTGGTGTGATTCCTGCTGCTCATTCAGTAATCCTTCACTGGGATCACCCACAAATACTTGTCGCACTCGGGTATGAGATAGCTATGGGACTTCTATACGCCATTGGAGCTGTGTTTTATGTTACTAGGATCCCAGAGAGATGGAAACCTGGTACATTCGATATTGTAGGACACAGCCATCAGATTTTTCACGTTTTAGTTGTTGCAGCAGCGCTTGCACATTGTGCTGCCACCATCGTTATCATTGAATGGCGCCAAAACTTGACGGTCTAAACCGCCCTTTTTTTTTTTACTGTCATTTGGAATATATGCAAGTTTTGTGTTGTAATATTATAGCAGCAGCGCCATACGTTAACCGTTGCACTGCTGATTCTTGCTTGTAACCAGCCATGCAGCTATTGAAACTTAATTTTGAACTGTAAAATTAGGAATATGTTCTTGAACTTTTGGAGTAGAACAGATAATTTGTTGCAGAGTTGAGCAGGGTAAAATCAGTAAAATGTGTCCATGGAAAATTGGTTAGTTACTCAGAAAATAGCATTGGCTCGACATAGACTTGAGAATACGAAATAACTCGAAGATTATAACTTAACAGGAATTTATATTTGCCATGTAAGAAGATAGTTAAATACAAAATCCATCAAGTTGGCATCTTTCTTCAAACAATTCTTGGTTAAATTAAGGAAGCCGGTTATTCGATGATCTAAATAACATGTCAAAACTGGTCTATGAATGACAAAAACAACAAATTCTTACAGTTTTTTCATGGTTAATCTTCTGCACTTCATGCTCGTGATCATCCTAAAATTATTTCCCGAACAACTCCAGCCAAGGTTCTTACATGTTTAAAAAGAAACGACAGAATTTGAAATGTAAAGCATAAAGAATATAAAATTCACTCAAGATCTTTCCACCTTCTCCAGATTAAACTCTCACTTTCCATCATTCTGACTTGATGACTTTCACTTTGCAGCCAAGCTAGGTCAAAATCAAACCATATCAAGAAGGCAGCAGCATCTAGGTTTACCGGGGTTCTAACAAACTTGTTGACAGGAAGAGAAAAATGAACTCCCCATTCATTTCCCTGCACCACAAATCTGGATGCATCTCATTGCTTCGATCGTATTCGTCATTAAGAGTAGATGAGTGAGGTAGATGATAAAGTATTCATTCAACTTGTTGCCTGTATTATATCAGTTTCTCCATCACTGTAATCTCCCCAACGCTTGGTTGTCTTTTCCTCGACAGCAATGTCATTACAGTTTTCTGCAGACACAATATCAGTATCTTCTGCAACTTTATCTTTAGGTGTTTCTTCAGGTCCACAATGTGATTTTTCACTGTCTCCCGATTGATCAGAATGGGTTTCTTCACTAACTCTGGGATCTTCCTGTACATTTTGCGATGTTGGTGAAGCAATGATTGTCAAATTGCTCGAATATCCCTCGACACTACCCTCTGCTTCAACTTCAACTTCAACTTCATTTTGGTTTTCTTCAGCTTCTTCAACAGTCGCAACTGATGACCCTACCGAATCCACTGGAGATACTGGAAGCCCATTTTGAGTCTCCAGCACACCATTCATGGATACTGGAAAGCCATTTGGTAATGTTGCTATGCCATTTGGAGATATAGGATATCCACTTGGGGAGAAAGTAATACCATTTGAAGGGGCCATATAACCATTTGGAGCAACTGGATAGCCATTTGGAACCCATGGTTGGCCAGGTACAAACTCAGCTGCAAGTGGATTCATTATTGTTGGAGGACTGAACTGACTCTGATCCCCATTAAATTCACCATTGCGGAAAGGCTTATTCCTTGGAACGCGATTTCCAGATCGATTATAGCCACCTGAGAGGCGTGGACCGTATGGAACTCTTGATGTTGCTGATTGATGTGGTGATCTACGAACTGGATTAACAGCAATCATAGGAGCAACAACATTCACAGGGTGAGGCAATATTCCTCCTTGCTCTGTATGGCCAGGCACAGGAACAGATCCAAACACTGGAAATATGGATGGATTAAATGGAGGAGCAGCTGCAGAGAGTTTCTTGGCTGGTTCCTTTCCAGTCTCAGCATCACTTTGCTTTTCTTCCTCAGGTGGCAAAGGATTAGCACTTCCAGTAGATTGATTCTCTGCCTCATTTGGTAATGAACCATTACTTTCATTTTCATTGGACATAGGAAGATTTCCCTCTTTATCTGCCACAGTTTCTTTGGGAATAGAAGCAGCTTTCTCCAGCAACTGAACAGTATTTTCCGAATCAGCTGGAAGTTTAACATTATTTGAAGTTCCTGTGATTTCTGAATCCTTGGAGAAATCAGAACTCCCTACTCCTGATATGGAATCGTGTCCGTTACCACCAGTGCTTTCAACGGCAGCTTCAGATTTTGAAACAGTCGCAATATCTGTTATTTTTTCTTCACACGCTCCAGTGCTTACTAATTGTGAAGATTCTGCCATTAGTGCATCACTGTGTTCGACTTTTTTCTCCTCAACGCTTTCTTCTATTTCTTTGACACACTCCAAAGGATTTTTTTCTTCAATCGTCTTCCGAGCTTGAACTTCCTCACTATTTTTGAATGCTTTTGCGACGCTTGTCTCCTTGCTTTCTTGGTGATTTTCTTCTGCGGGACTCTCCTTAGGCAATTGCTCTGCAACAGCCTTAACTATGGTACCTGGTGGAGCTAAAGCAACTTCTTTGTAAGAGAAAAGCTTTCCAGCTGCCTGAACACTGACTGAACCAACAATGGAACCAGCTTTAGTGGCTTCATTAGAAGCTGGGCTGGCAGGTGCTGATTTTGGGTTAGCAGATTTCTCTTTACCAGTAGCAGGCCCAGAAAGATTGTTTAACTTCGGACTGAAGCTAGCACTCTTCGCAAACTTTTTTGAAGCATGAGGGTTTAGTCCAGAAGCAGCAGCATTCTCATTTGAACTTGTTCTTGGAGACGTGAAATTAGTGGGTTTACTTCGGTGTTTAGAAGGATGAGATGTATTCAGAAAGTTGGTGTTCAACTTTGCAAGATTTGGCCTCGTGGAACCAGAGGGCTTGCGGCCTATTGGTAAGCGGCCTTTAGGAAAAGCTTCTTGCCATCCTTCCTCGGAAACGTCATCTTTTACGAAGTCGTCAGTTTGATCCAACAGTGTTTTGTCAGCTAAAAATATATCGGTACTCCTGTTGGTGGAGTCTGCAACTTGTGAGTTGAATTTGTTCTCCAACTCAGATCTATTCTCTTTATCACTGGAGTTCTCCAGAACAGGTTCAGCTGGTGAATTCAATTCATCCTTCTCATATTCATCTGTCACTTTTTCACAATTGAGGCCCGCTTTTCCTTTAAGCTGTATGAATAAAGATGATTTTTCATGACAAAAGGTTCATCAGCATAAAGGAGAATGATCAAGGAAATATAAGGAATTAAACTTGAACAATCATATCAATTAAGTAATTCAACCTTAGCACGAGCCTGCTTCTTTTGAGCTTCTCTTGCATCTGGGGTAATATAGTCCAACAGGTCCGACACACTGATTCCATAAATGAACAACAGAGGTGATGTAATTACTGAAGAGATTTGAAATGTAACAGGGAATCCTAAATAGTCATAATCAGTCATTTAACCATCTTATTTGATTAAAATGGTTGATAACAGCATTGGGCCATGTGATTACACAAAATTCTCTCATTTTTATCCTGGAAGAATTGTGATTATTTATTTTCTTATTTTCCCTGTATGCATATATATCTGATAAAGAAACGTAAATGTGAACTAGAGCAAATAATACATTTTTGAATTGATACAGCCAATGACTGAGCCAGCATACTTTGGGAAGCATCAGCGAAATGATTTAGACTACATGACAATGGTTAAATCAGAACCAGCAGTCCCAGGAATAAAAAAGGGGAAAAACAAGTAAAAAGCCTTCCATTAACAAGTCATGGCTAATGATTATTTTCTTTTTGAAACCAGCAAGACAAGAAAGATTGTTGTATGTACCGAAAGCAATTGAGAGATATACTAAAATTGGGTTAAGTGATTAGAAGCTAACTAGTATTCTCGTTAAGAAAAAAGTACTGTCCTTAAAAAGTCTGAACGAAAAATTACTTTCTTTTCGAAACCAGGCAGGGCACCCAGAAAGTCGTACGTTCCCAAACAATACAGAAACATCATATAATAAAACATGGAAACAGAACAAAAAATCACCTTAGATGGCCTTTGCTAGAGATAGAGGCATCTGGTTTTGGAGTGCCATTGCGTGCGGCTTCCTGCTGCTCCAGAGCCTTGGACTCAAAATATTCAAGCCATGCAGCAGCATCCTAAAGAGAATTCCAAATAAGATTAAGAATAGGATCATCCCTAAACTCTTAGGCGCTTCGGCAAGATACAGAAGTCTGTATTACCTGTGTACGTAGATCGTCCGGTCCAAGTTTAGCCTGCAGTATCTGAAGTGTGGTTTGTTCATGCTGAACGCTCAGAGAATATGCCTCCATTAATGAGAGAGCAATTGCTATAGCATGATAGCTGGCAGCAGTCTGAAAAAGAGAACCAAATATTCAGCATATCAAGATCCCACAGATGACATTGACATCACAGGTGTTGTTACACTGAGAAGATAATGTTCTCATTGCCGTGCTGGGTGATAAAGCAGTTAAGAAAATATCTGCTTATCCCCTTAAAGAAGTAAACATAACGTACACACTACGCAGATCCACACAGAACATATTAATTTGATCATATTTTGTCAGTGGAGTTGGCCCAGGTAATATGCCTACCAAATTCATGTCATTATAAGGTACGATATTAATTTCTCATCATAATGTTCTATAAAACTTATAGCTGGACTTCCAAGACCATCATACACCATTAGATCTCTGGTTAAGTCATATAAGGTTCATTTGTGAAGACTCTCTATGAGTATTGAATACAAACACATATCTAATTGTGTCACTGCTGAAGTTGTAATGGTGAGATTCTTTTAGTAGTTATTAATTGTACAAGCCAAGCAGACCATGAGCATCCGGATCCATTGCCACAAGAAGTTAGAACTAGTTCATTTTCACCCTTTCTGTCAGCAACCTTCTTTGCAGAACAGAAGCACCGAAGCAAGGCTCTTTTACATCAGGACCTAAGCTGATGGAGAATTATTCACATCCACATTCAACAGATAAGGAAACATTTATCTTCTCACCTTCAAACAGTTGGCTTCATCATCTTTATTAACAGAGTTTAAAATATCAAACAATTTAGTATTTGCAAAAGTCAAATGCAGAAAATCAATGAGCAGGAGTACACAATTTATGTACGATTTAAGACATACATGCACGGTCATGAGGGAGAGAGAGGGGAATTACTTGTATATGATCAGCTCCAAGAAGTCTTTGGTTACACTTGAGAGCCTCATGGAGGTATCTAAGAGCAACGTGGACATTCCCCAGACCTTCTTCCATCATTGCTACATTGATGTACGTTGCAGCGGTATTTGGGTGAGAAGGGCCACATGTTAGATGCAAGAGATACAGTGCACGGTTGACATACCTAAACATGATGGACAAATATAAGCCATACTTTTAAGTGCCTGATATGATAGCTTTTCACCGAAGAAAGATTCGTCAAGTTAATTAATGATGGAGCTCATATGTATATCAATATCATAACGGATTTCAGTAGTGCAATGCTTCATTGTAGATAAACCGATAAGTAGTAGATGACAACAGTTGGAAACAGAAAGGTGAAAGCAGTTTTTGGACAAGTTTTTTGTTTCCTTCGGATGTGTTTCTAGGGAAAAGGAATAAGGATTATTTGTAATTAGTTATGCGATCCAGATTCTCCAAGAAGCATAAGGTGATAAGGAATTAAAAAAAGGCTTTTTCACAATTTGCTCCAGTTATCACTTACATTCCCAAAAATTAGGAAACTCTTCAAGGTCTCGCGGAGCATGACCTGCATGAATTAATTATTTTTTTTCCCTAATTTGGACCAAAATTCAGATTTCCACGTTGTTTTCAAATTTTTCTGACCATATATCTCTCCCAAAGTATGTAGTGCACACTTTTTCAACTTTTGACTCCATTCTAAAACTTGACATACTGTGCTCAGTAATTTCAAATTATGGAAATCAGAGTAAAACCATCAGGAAATGTAATAAATGCCAAATAGTTGAACAGATAGAAGACAGCTCCGAGCGTAGACATACTTTAAGGCCAGCTCCGTGTGTTGGAGCCGATAGTAGAAGACAGCTAAGTCTCCGTAGCTTTTCATTGTGTCAGGGTGATCAAGTCCAAGTTCTCTCTCATTGATATCTAAAGCTTTCTGCTGATAGATGGTAGCCTGCTCAAATAATAAATAAACGAAACAAAGGATGACATCAGGATGGATCTCATAAATCAATAAATCATCCCAAAATGGTAAGATCTGTTATAAATGGTCAATACTGGTCATATTTCACAGTATAAATGTAGGTAAAAAATTGAAACTTGATGCTTGACTTTTTAGTCGCCAAAATTTATATTTATTAGGTGCTATTTCATTTCAATGTCTTACATTAGTGACATGCTTGCCTTACTAATAGAACTCGGTCTAGATATTCTACAAAGGGACACATATACAAGTGACTTAGCCCCTGTTCGACAACCATTATTTGGAAAAAACAATGTTTTGAATAGTGATTTTTAGGAGAATGTGAGGTTAAAAAGTAGGGAAATGTTTTGGGTTTACGTGTATAATATTTTATTGTGCGAATGTGTGGTTGAAAATGAGTATGTAGAATAAAGATTTTTCAAATAATGGTTGTCAAACAGGGGCTTAATATACTTCGATTTAAGATAAAATATGCAGCAGGCACACTTAATTTTTAGCATTTTTCATCAGTACACACAGGACAGATTGCCCGATAGCAAGGCCTAATAGTTAATATAGCTACGTTTAGACGTAGGGTTTACACCCACTGGGAAATTTTGTAATTTTCACAAATAAATTTAACTTTGTAGTTTATCTTGGAATCTGACACTCGAAATACAAATGTTGCTCATAGGTGGAATTCAAGAGAACAAAGACAATATGCAAAACCATCAGCAATAGCCAGCAATAGAAAAATGTCATAAACCTTCATTTACACAAAAAGTAAAATGATGTTGTCACCAATATTGCCTGCCAAACAACTTTGTCAGACAAGGTAAATACCTTCGTGTTTTGGATATTCAGATATAATGAGATACCAGGTAATTTGTCTTAATATATTGTCAATACAATCAGTTTGTCAGTGCGTGAAACATGGGATATCCAATATTACATCCTCATACCTGATTAAAGTCCCCAGTGTGGTATAGCACCACAGCCAACAGACTGTATGCCCCTGCTGTCATTCGATGATAAGGACCACAGACGGAAACGAGTCTTGAGAGTGCCTTCAAAATAAATTTGAATGTCCATCATACTTCTAAGTACTTAAATTATTACCTGCCAGTGGTAAGATGGGGCTATTTCAGATGGGTGTTTGAGGGGGGAAGGGGGTTACCAATTGTTACCTTAGTCCCATAATTTACCGCATCCTCCAATTTGCCCTTATCCAAGGAAGTTTTGGATGATTCCAACAGAGTACGCCCATCCGCGGATGAGCAAGCAACGTGCTGTATGGAAGATTAAATGCTGTCAGAATTACCTAAAAATCCTCCTATAGTTCCTTTCCAATTTTTTAAACAAATCAGTAGCAGCATACCTTATAAGCAGGGATCATGCTAATTATATCCGATTTCTTGAAAGGAAAGGGGGAATCCATATCATAGTCCCTTGGCACAAGCTCAAGCCCAACCTAAAACATGATGGTATTTTTGAATACACAGATCAAGTAAATAAAGCCAGCCTCTTAGAGAAGTCAAAACTTCTCGGGATGAAATAGCCTACCTTTTGGCAAAGCCCACGAAGAATGGCAAACTTTCTAAGATCATGGCGAATTTCATCCTTCCATTGCCACCCAAATCTCTTTGAAAGGAAAGTTTCAATCCATTTCCATTTAAGTTCGTCGTCATTAATTATGTCTGCATCAGTGTGTCCTGTAGGTGGTGTCCCTAGCAACACATTCAAACATGAAGCAATTGATGCAGCCATGTTAGCAACATTATCTACTGCTGCTACAACAGCTTGAAGAATGTGTTTGCACGCTCTAACAACCATCTCATGGATACAGAGTGATTGCACATGAGGGAGCTTGTCCGCAAGTTCAACCTGAAATGGTGACAAAAACAAAGGGAGGAAATAAGCTTCAAATTCCATTTACCACTCTTCTGTCTTCTATCTCTATTATTGAGATTTATAGCTAAGTGAGCATAGAAGTGATGAACAAAATTGTAACACGAAAGCAGCAGAAGTAATCTGGACACAAAGATTAAAAATATTATAAAATGAAGCAATTACCACGCGCCCCAACGAATACATTTGCAAACCCCTGGTATGCATGAAATCCGTCAGTGTCCTTCCATCAACCGGTGAAAGTTCAAGGGAGCCAAAATCAGCAACCTGTCAAAAGATTGGAAAATTAGCAACAAACACTCATCTCATGAATGTCTTAAAAACCAGGTCCTCACATTTCCTGAACCAGAAGCTGAGGGTAAAGAGTGTAGCTGAGTACAATGTACTAACCAATTTTGGGAGGGCAGTATCATCATAGTATTTATGTGCCATCTCAATCAACTCATCAGGTGACTGCTGACATGAGTGGAACCACAGGAATTAGTTATTAAGACAGCTACAAGACATGGAGCAAAAAAAAAAAAAAATCATTTTTTTAAACATATTTGTATATGCTAGATGCCTCAAGAATCTTATCTATCTCAGTTGCAGGCTGTAATATCACAGATCATCTCTTGCAAATGAAAACAACTAAAATACTCCATTACAAAGGCAGAAAGCCAACCTTCAGGTGAAGACCAGTTTCTGATTCTTTAAGGCGCAAATATGCGGCTTCAGAAAGCAGCTTTTTCCACATGATTTCTATTTCCTTATCTTGTTTCTCTAGTTCCTTTTTTTCTCTGTCAGAGCTGCTATTGGTAGCCACTTCCTTGCAGGGATCAGCCTTATTGTTTCGGTCATTTGGCTTCTTCTTAAAATCCTTCAGCAGTCCACCATGCTTTCCAAGACCCTTTACAGCTGGCTCAACTTTGGCTTCTTCATTCTTTTTAGACTCGGTTTTGGCAGAAGCCTGATTTTGCAGATGTTGCACCCAGCATGCTCCAAGCTCCCATCTAATCGACTTGGTTGGTTTAGTTTCTTCTCCCTTCAGCCTCAGCAAACTTTCACTTAGCACCTTCCTCACTGAAGGTCTAGCGGTATGTAATTCTTCCACATCTGTATTCAGTAATCTTTGAACTGGACCAGATGATTGGGGTTGTGTTGATTTGTGCAACAGCATTCTCAAGCTAGAAGTTTCAGGTTGAAGAAAACAATGATTAATAAACAAAATACAGTACAAAAGCAAAAACATTGGAATACAAATTGGTACAATTCTTGAAGAATTTAGCATACGTAAGGCATGGTTTCCTTTATCAGAAGTCAGAGGCATTTGATATGTGAAAATACTATTTTAAAGCACGTTGCACTGACCTATTTATATTCAATGAATTTGCACCTCCCTCTGGATGCTCCTCAATCTCAACATCCTGAGGAATGGGATTGCCCTCCCAATTGACCTCAGCAGCAACTTTCACAATAGCAGTATACCCACAATGTCTAACAACCACAACACCTAAAGTAGAAGTATCCTGCAAGAGAGGAAGGTTAACTCATCGTGCAGCATTAACCATTCCAAATGTTACGAGACCAACGTAAGAGGAAATGGCTAAGAAATCAAAGAGTGAAAAGTTACTAGACGAACATGAACAGTTGCACTCTCATCTGCAGTTATGCCTTTAAGCAAATTTCTCTTTGTGAGCTCCTCATGCGACATTCCAAGAACCAGACTCCCATCGCTTTTGCTATCCAACTTTGTGCTTGCATCTGGCACATCTTTTGCCACACTAATAAGTAGATCTCCAATTCTTTCCTCACATAAAATTGAGGAGTCAGAATTATCTGTTGACCTTTGATCATTTTCCACAAGATGTTTTATTGCATCGACTGCTTTAAAGACTGAAACGTCGACAAATAGACTGTGAAGTAGAAAAGCTTTTCGATCACGGATCTGCCTCTCTTCTGCTGTTTTACATGGCATCGCAGCCAGAATTGAGAATTCCTTTGCCCAGAGCCTGCGGTCATGCTTACCATCTCTTCCTTGTCCACCTCCATTTCCTCCCCAACTTTCATCTTCCACGGGAAGTGGAGGGAAGATAGATGGGTTCTCAGCAACAATTGGGGGGACTAGCCATGTGTTTGCCCGGAAACCATATGGAAGATTCCCAAACTGTAATGACAAAGATGTCATCAGTGAAATTTGGAAATGCTATATACGTTTGAGGGGTTGAGGTAAAATAAAATTACTCACTTTATTATGCTCAGTGAAAGCTTTCATGAGAGCCTTGAATGCCTGAGAACAGAAATCAACTCCACGAATAAGATGAGACTTCAGATGAATGAGCGTTCAAGAATTCAAGAAGACAGATTTTAATAGCAAAATTTAGAGGGCACTAAAAAATAGAAAAGATTAATATGGCAAAATAATTATTAGCAAAAACGAATTAGTAATAGATAGAATAAGCCAGCACTTACAGAATCAAATATTCGACTTATCTGCTGCAAAAGGCCAACCATTGAGTGGCTCAGAAGAATACGCTTTCCAGAAGGGTAAAAGCCTTTCCGAGAAGCAACAACTGTTGTTGGCTTCCCACTACAAATTCGTACCTGCATGCAAATTTAAAAGGGAAAAAGCCATTCGAAACCATGTCAGAGGATACCAACATCACAAAGGAGTTCTGAACGGCGAAAGAGAACAGAACTTTATTGTATAGGAGTTTAAGATGCTAACATCAATTTGAAAGAAATCATCGTCTGTTTTATCCTCGAGGAATGGTCGAGTTGACCTTCTAATGTCTGCAGAAGCATTGAAAATTAGCAACACAAACGCAAACATCTCACTTTAGGAACAACTTACATAAAAATTGCTCCAAGCACCAAGCATGCATGGCGAATTTAAAATAGATAATGAAATTGTTCATGTCCATTTTTGCTACAAAAATAGAAGGAACTTGTTTGGCATTCATTTTTGCTTTGTAAAATTAACGTGCTGAAAGATTTCAAGTGTTGCAACAAAATTTGAGTGGCAAAATTCTCAAAGAAAATGAGGTACATCCGTACATGATATTTATTTAAAATAAAAAAGGTTAATACTTTATATTTATTTATTTTTTTGAATAAAACGAAATGAAAATAAAATATTAATATACAAAACTCACATTGCACGGGAGGAGTGAGGTGAGAGAACGAGAAGAAGTCGTAGAACTGCCCGAGCCTCGGTGGTGGGTACATCATCGCCGCCACGGCGTCGCCTTTTTCAGCAATGTCTCCTGCGAAGGCGGCAGGAACGTCCGACTTCGTGAGCTTCGCCTTGGGGGCCTCACCGGCCCTTCGGTCGGGGCCTTTGGGCGTCGGAGAGGATTCAGAAGTTGCATTTTCTGAACCGGGTACAGATTCTGGTGGACCGGACTCTTTGACCCCGGTTCGACCGTTCGTTTTGGGAGAAGAAGATGAACATCCGAATGACGTGGTGCAGGCGACTATGTCTAGGAGCCGCCTGATGTGTGCCACTGCTTGCCCTTCCGTGTACTCCTCTGCAGGGAATCAGACAAAATATATTTATCATTTGTTTGGGAAAATTTATAAATAATTTAATTTATTAATAAATATAAATTAATGGTAGCACGTGATATATATATATATATATATATTTTTTTTTTATTTTTTTAATAAAATTTTTTATTTATTTTTTATTTTTTTGAGAATGTGTAGTTAAAAAAGAAGATTTTTTTTTATTTAAGTGTAACATTATTTTATTAAAAAATATATTGTTGAAAAGAAGAGAAATAAAAATGTATTATTGAATTAATGGAGCTCACACAGGAGCTTAAAAATGTAAAATTCAATCAACATAACACGTTATTTAGGGTACGTTTGATCCTCATTTTTTTGTATAAAATGCATTTTGAAATAATAGATTGATGAAGAATGTGTGATTGAAAAAATAAAGAAACGTTTTGAATTTACGTGTAATATTATTTTATTGAAAAATGTGTAGTTGAAAAGAAGAGAGAAAAAAAATGTATTTTGAAAAAAAAAATGAGAATCAAACAAGGGTTTAATGTCACATTTTATTCGTGTAAAATTATTAGAATAATTCTAGATATACATAACACTCACATTATTATTATTAAAAATGGGAAAATTTATGAGTTCATAGAATGCGTGATTAAATAATGATTTTCAAAATAACCTCAGTCAAACAAGCTCTAAACTTGGGAAGATAGGAAACATCACATGTTTTGGTTGCACCTAAGAATTTCGAAATAGAAAAAAGTCCCAGTCCCAAGTATGGAAATTTTTTGACGATTTTTTACTGAATGTGACATAGCGAAATGTGATTCGCCTGTTTTGTTTTTATTTTTTCCATCTTTCAATGGATACATGTCAAGTGTTGTCTGTAAACAATTTCTATCAAATTTATCTGTACTCATATCAAGATTATATTTGAAATAAGGATCGCGATTACTCGAAGTGATTGATACTTTCTGACCGTTAGATAAGAGAAATGTACCTTGGACGATGGTGAGATTGCAAGGCTTGAGTGAGAGAATCTCCACGGAATCTTTCAATCTTGATCCTCGAACCTACCAATTGTTTGCACGAAAGGATAAAACAATTCGTACGTTAATTACAACATAGACATTAAGAGCCTGTTTGGTAAAAATTTTCATTTTCTACAGTAAATCAATTCTCATTTTCAACCACACATTCTTCAATAAAATAATATTTTCCATCACATCAATACTTTTTTCTTCTTTTTCAACCACACATTTCCCATCATATCACTATTCAAAAATCAATTCTT